>CM068757.1:13713894-13849282 GCA_035084275.1 Hydrolagus colliei | reverse complement strand
TGTCTCCACCTCTAGCTCTCCCCACTGTAGCTCTCTGTCTCCCCCCCCCCCCCCCACACACACACGTATCTCTCTCCCCACCCTATCTCTCCCCCATATCTCTCTTTTTTATCTCTCCCACTACCTCTCTCTCTCTATCCCCCATCTCTCTCTCTCTCTCCCCCCCATATCTCTCCCCCACTGTATCTCTCTCTTTCTCCCCCCACCCCCCCATCTCCCCCCAGTGTATCCCCCCATCCCTGTATCTCTCTAGTCCCCTCCCCATTCCTCTGTCTCTCCCCACCCACCCTCCCATGTATCTGACTCTGTTTGGATACTCTTAAGCATGGTAATGGGTTTCCGCATGTGTCAGACACTCAGCTGAACTAAATCAAATCTCACTCTCTTCTGTATCTCTCTTTCTTCTGTATTCTCTCCCCACACACCCCGTAACTTTTCTTCTGTCTCCCCCATCTCTCTCTCCCCCTCCGTATCTTCCTCCCTCCCGGTATCTTCTCTCCCTCCCGGTATCTTCTCTCCCTCCCGATATCTTCTCTCCCCGTATCTTCACTCCGCCTCCTCTGTATCTTCCTCTCTCCCACTCCCCCACTCCAGAACTCTCTCTTTCTCCCCACCCCCCACCCACATCACACACTCTTTTCTCTCCCTCCCATCTCTTTCTCCCCCTCCCTATTGTCCTGTTTCCCCCCAGCATCTAACTCTCTCTCCACCCACCCCCTCCACCAATCCTATCTCTATCTCTCCTCCTCCTGTATCTCTATCCTCCCACCAAGTCTCTTATCTCTCCTCCACGCCCCCGTATCTCTATCTTTCCTCCTCCCACACACCGGTGCGTGAGTGAGTGAGTGTGTGTGTGTGTGTGTGTCTCTCTCTTCTGCTGCCTCTCCCCCCCTGTGCTGTGCCAGGGAGATGGCCCGGGGGGCCGGGCGCTGACAGGATGTGGCGTTTCCCCCTGAAGAAGATCCGCAAACAGCTGAAGCTGCTGCTGTTCCTGGTGCTCCTCACGTTTGGCATCTGGTTCACGTATCTCCACATGGCGGTGCTGAAGGGCGGGCGGGCCATCCGTCTGCACTTCCCCCACGGCCGCGGTGAGCTACAGCCGTCTCTTTACTGCCTCTCTCTCTCGATCCCCAGCGCCGCTCGTAACCCTGGCCGGGCTTAACCCTCGCGTTTGATCCGGCGGCGCCTCAAAGCGCTTCGCAAAGTCTAGTGACTGTGTTTCGTGGGTTAACTGCAGGTTCCCCATCCCCCCATCCCCTCCCTCCCCTCCCTCCCTCCCACCCCACCCTTCCCCATCCCTCCCCATCCCCCTCCTCTCTCCATCCCCCTCCTCTCTCCATTCCCCCTCCTCTCTCCGTCCCCCTCCTCTCTCCCTTCCGCCTTCTCTCCGTCACTAACAGTGACAATAAGCGTAGTTCAATCCGAAGTGTTGAAGTGAAATGAAATCAGTGCTTGTTGAGTGATGAGAGCAGATGTGCCTCCTACAACTTTTTGATAAGTGATTGCCGCTTAATTTCCAGCGATAACAGTGTATAGTTTGGGACATGATGACATGTGGTGGTGGTGGCGGAATGGGTGAACTGGATGAACTTTGATCCTCTTTTGTGTAGTGGTTCGTACGTTATATTATATTCTTAAGTCCGACATATCAATGCAATATCCTCGCTCTCTTCCTCTCTCGTTCCTTCTTTAAAAGCGCCGCTGAGCGCTAATGATATTTGCGGCGCTCTCAAAGCTCATCGGCTTCACAAACGTCCCCTTTCAGTCCTGAAGTGGGTTGGTTTTTGTTAAAGGCTGCTTGCTTCTGAGTTCGGGGGTTGAAGGTTTCAAGTCGAAACTTTGAGGGTTAAAAGAAACGGCTTTGGAGTTATCCAGCAACAGCTTGTTGTTGTTGTTAGTTGAGAGACGCTGTAACCTCACCTCCCTCTCCTCTCCCTCGCTCTCTCTCAGGTGAGATTTTGTTAGCATCTGTAATGCACTGCCTGAAAGTGCGGTGGAAACACATTCGACAGTAGCTTTCAAAAGGGAATTGGATAGATACCTAAACAGGGAAACATGTGCAGGGCTATAGGGTAAAAGTGGGGGAAGTGGGATTAATTGGCTATCTCTTTCAAAGAGCCGGCACAGGCACGATGGGTCGAATGGCCTCCTTCTGTGCCGTAAGATTCTACTTCTCTTCACTGTATTTGCAGGGTTCTCTAACTTGACTGAAGTTTTTGGTGAGTGTGTATTGGAAGAAAACCTTGTTATGCTGTTCTCTATGTTGCTTTATACTGTGTCTTGCTGTGGATTCACGCCAACCAGAGTCACCGCAAACTCAAGGCTTTCAAATAATGCTCATTTCTGTCTGGTTTACCAGGTCGCTATGAGGTCGCTTCCTACGCACTCTGGGGCGAGCATTCTCAAAGCGCTTCGCGGAATATACTGTAAAGTGTGTCGATTGTGTATTTTGTGGGCGAAACGCGGCAGCCAATTTTTGCATAGCAGTGTCACACAAACAGTCGTAGGTTGAGTGATCCTTTCTGGGGGTGGTGGGGTGGGGGGGGGATATTATTACCCCTGGGAAGGGTTCCTACTTACTGCTTGTTCAACAGAAGGGTGCGAAGTAAGGAAACTTGCCGAGGGTATTGTCCCTCCCAGGAATCAAACCCAAGTCCTGTCACTCGTGAGGCGAGGGCACTGATCACTAGGTTACAGGAGGACACCCAATTTTTCACGTGTGTGAACACTGGCGCTGAATTCTTTCAGCCTCTCCCTTTTTCTCCCTCCTCCACATCTCCCTGCTGCAAACACACACGTACAAACCTCCCTCCCTCCCTCCCTCCCTCCGCACTTGACAGCGAATTTCTATGATGGGCTTTTTAAGACACTGGAAACGCTGCATCAAATGTCAGCATTATGGTGATTGGAATCCGATCCCATTTATTTGATACTTGTCCCCCACTGTGCATGCGATGATCACGCTTTGCTCTGCAACGCTTTGTGTTGTATTTTACTCTGCAGAATCGTTTATTTAAAAAAAATTATACTTATTGATCAATCCTTGCATTTGATAAAGCACCTTTCTCGCCCGGAGGGCGCCCTCAAAGCACTTTAGGGGATTGTACTGTAAAGAGTAGTGACTGGGTGGGTTTTGAAGGCAATCACAGCAATGTCCTGCAAATTGCCAAGCAGCGCATGGCTGGAAGTTAATGAAGTGATTAACAACTGTCTGTGTCCTCTGCCTCTACTTCACTGCTCTGCCCTGTGGTGGATTGACACCTCAGATCAGGTCTTGGAATAACATAGTCTAATAATAATAATCCTTGCATTTGATATAGCACTTTCCACATCTTATCAAAGCGCTTCACAGAATATACTGTAAAGTGAATTGACTGTACATATTTGTGGGCTGGGGGTTGTAGGAAGTATTATGCTTTGGACGAGACATTAAACCAAGTCTGCCTGTTCACGTGGGCTTTAAATAAAGATCCTATGGCACTGTTCGAAAAGAGAAGGGAGTTTCTCTCTCCCTGTGTCCTAGCCAACAATCCCCCCGATAACATTGGTCATTCACTTCATGGCTATTTGTGGTATGTACATCGTTGTATGCAGCTGGCTGCCATGTTTCACCTAAAAAAAATACAGTCAACGTATCCACAGTGTATCCTCTGAAGTGCTTGGAGACATCTCAACAATTTGATCAGGCACTATATCAAATGCAAGGATTATTATTAAGGCACCCCTCCTGCCCTCATCTCCCCCACCCCCCACCTGGTGATACTTACCCCCCACCCCCATCCCACCCCTCCACCCCCACCAGACATTTCAATGGTCGCAATTACTTTCTGCTTCACGTTTCTGAGCCAGCTTTCATCCGATTCCACATTCTATCTCAGCTTCTTGCCCTCGGCTTTACGTTTTAATTAAAATTCTTTCATGTGGAACATTTCCCAAAAAGCTTTTTAGTGGTGATCGGGGTAGTGGTGGTGGTGGGTGGAGTTTGAAAGTGTGTGATAATGAGTGGTACCCTCTCTCTCTCTCTGTCTCTATCTGTCTTTATCTCTCTCTCTCTCTCTCGCAAAGTCCTTTGGGATGTTGAGCTCCCTGTAGAAAGCTTCCCTGGCTGATCTGATCTGGTGTGTGGACACTCCGTCATTTTGCGTCCTTTGCAATGGATGTCACCGTTGAGCCTGTTTATTAGACTAGTGCTGATGGGACCGAAGCCTCAACTCTGATTAATCTGCTCTAACCCAATAGAACCCAGTTGACGTGGTTTGCAGAGGTGAAGAAGGTTCTTTGGGTGTGTTCCATCTCGTCATCACTTGGCGGTCTGCGTGCAAGCACCCCAAGTATACTGCTGTGCATAATTGGCTGCCGTTTCGCCCACCTATATACAGTCAATTTACATTACGTTTATTCAGTGAAGTGCTGTGAGATGTCTAGAAGACGTGAAGAGCGCTACATCAAATGCGAGGATTACTAATATTATTATTACTAAACCTCTTCCTCTCGTGAGCAGATTTAGGGAAGGTGTGTGTGCTGCATTCATTGAGTGTGTTTTGTTTTGTTCCCAGCCGGATGTCTGACACACGCAGAAACCCATCACCGTGCTTTAAAGTATACAAACAACAACAACTTTGATTTATATAGCGCCCTCCACACCGGACGGCGTCTCAGAGCGCTTAAATCCAAACCAAGCTGAGAATTCCATCCACAGCACCTACACACGGGAACCCCAGAGATGGATTGTTGGAATGGAATGCGTAGCCTCTCTCTCTCTCTCTCTCTCTAAGATGGACGTATCCTGTTTAGCTAATTCCGGAGAGACTTTGGCGCAGGTTGGCAAGAGCCATGGCTTGGGAGGGTGGGGGGATCCCAGAGTGTGCATTGGGATGACTTCGGGAGTCTAAGCAGCTAGAACCACGTAACTTGCTCTTTTCAGTGTTGATGTTAGTAACATTGGTTCAAAGAGCTTTTGTGGTTAGCTACAAAATACGCATTCTTTACACAACATAATAGTAATTACTGTGAAGCGCTTTGAGGCATTTTGGTATTATATCATTTCATCTGAAGATCTTCCTCTTCGACCGTGCCTGAGGTCACTGCTCCTCTCTCAACAGCTCGGTGTCGGGCTCCGTCACTGTTAAATGCTCCGAGACTTTACCCTGCCTGAAAGGTGCTATAGCAAATGCACGTTGCTGTTATTGTTGCAACTTTCAAAGTTGTTAAAAAAAATACAAAGTTAGTTCATTATTAAGTGATGTTCTCTCTGAATTCTAAATGAGGCCCAACACTTCTCTCGTTACAGAGGGACGGTGGAGGGAAGGGTGGGTGGAGAGAGAGAGAGAGATAGAGCTGTGCTACAACAACAAATTGTTGTAGGAGTCCTATAGCTCAGTGGTTAGAGCACTCGCCTTACAAGCGAGAGACCTGGGTGTGATTCCAGGCAGGGTGAAACTTTGGGCAACTTTCCTTACTCCACACGCCCAATAATAATCCTTCCAAAAAAATCCAATAATAATTTGGTCACACAATTCGTGACTGTTTGTGGGACACTGCTGTGTGCAAATTGGCTTTCGCGCTTTGCCCACAAATATACAGTCAATTCGCTTTAGAGTATATTCTGTGACTTGCTTTGAGATATCTAGAAGATGTGAAAACCGCTACATCAAATGCAAGGATTATTATCATTATATTATTAACTTGCATTTATACGGTGCCCTCCATGCCGGGCAGCGCTTCAGAATGATCCATGTGACTGAAACACAGGGATTTGTGCATCTTGTTTTTCTCTCTGTGAGCATGGCTTTGCCTGGAAATTATATAATCCAAATTGAAAGAAAGTGAACTCTCTTTGTTCCCTCCTCCCCCTTCCACCGTTCTGGCTGAGATCTCGATCCGAGAGAATTGCTCCTCTTTAAAGATAAAGCTTCCCTCTCCCCGGCAATCTTCCACAGCCAGTTGAACGTGTCAACCTTTGAAGATATCATCAGGGGATTGTTGGTGGGGGGCGTGGGGGAAGGGTGTTGGGATGGTTGTGGCGGGTGGGTGAATGAATCTTCTTTTTGATCAGCATAAATCTCAGCACAAGTTGATATAGAGCCTCATCGCGCACTCGAGACGTCTCAAAGCGCTTCACAGAATATACTGTAAAGTGAATTGACTATGTTTTGTGGGTGAAATGCGGCAGCCAATTGCGCACAGCAGCGTCCCCACAAACAGTCATGGATTGAGTGACCATATTATTTTTATTTATTTTTGAAGGAATTATTGCCTCTGTAAAAGTAATCTGCCAATCGACCAACAAACAGATTCTTACGGGACTCTTGTGGAGTCCTGCAGCTCAGTGGCTAGAGCACTCGCCTTCCAAGCGAGAGACCTGGATTGAATTCCAGGCAGGGCGATACCTTGGGCAAGTTTCCTTACTCCATGTACCTAATAGTAATCCCTCAAAAAAATTGGTCACTTCAATCCACCACTGCTTGTGGGACACTGCTGTGCGCAATTGGCTGCCACGTTTCGCCCATATAAATACCATCAATTCACTTTACAGTATATTCTGTGAAGCTCTTTGAGATGTCTAGAAGACATAAAAAGTCCTATATCAAATGCAAGGATTATTATTATTACTAGGGAAATGGGGGTATGTGGAGTAAGAAAACTTGCCGATTGTTTCACCCTGCCTCGAGTTGTACCCAGGTCTTGCTTGCTCTAACTTAGCTTTGAGTGCTCTAACTACTCTGCTGCAGGCCACCAAGTTGACTCCTGACGACTCACAATCCACCTCCAATCCAGAGTAACCCAGTTCTTAACTTGGCAAATAATATGGAGGGATGTGTGCCATTCGGATGGTTTATCCAACGAGTGATGTGGTCTGTGGATGCATTTCCATCATATGGTTGAGGCCATGTGGTTAGGTGATATGTACACAGCGACAGTGGTGGAAGTTTAGGAGTATTTGAAGTGGATTGGTTCAGAGCCTAGTTGAGTAACTGAATAACACTCCCAATAATCACTCGATCCGTTAAGACTCGGCCTTTTGAAGGTTGAGAGTGTCTTGACATATCCGAGTCTGCCTTGGATTACCGCAGAGCTGCCTGGCCTTAAAAGATCCTGTAAAAAGATTGGAAAGAAAAAGGGAGTTTCTCCCTCCGTCCTGGCCGACAATCTCCCCGGATAAATGGGGGTTTGTGAGATCTTGGCAGTCTAGCTGCTGTGGATAAAAGCAGCTAGACTGGATAGCAATTATTTGGAAAGCACATATCAAACGTTTTGACGTTATCGGCACCATATCAATTGCAAGGATTATTATGATTAATAATAGTAATAATGACAAATAGGTGCATGAAGGAGGCCAGTGCAGGACTGCAGCTTTGTGGGCAGAGCACTCGTCTTGCACGCACGAGCACCAGGGTTCAATTCCCTGCAGGGCAAAACGTTGCGAAAATTTCCTTACTCCACACGCCTCTTTAACCAGCATTAAATAGGATAATGTGCAGCCAATTCACTTGACAGTATATTCTGTGGAGCGCTTTGAGACGTCTCAAAGAAGTGATAAGGCGCTCTAGCATATGCAAGGATATCAGTGTTTATCAGGCGGTGACTAGATCGTGCAGGATTGGGGTCACCAGCAACGAAGTTCTGTTAGGTCAGGAACAACATACTTTTTAAGCCCTCATCCTGTGAACTTCACACAGTCGTGGGATCGCTTCAGCGAGAGGCAATCACGGAGATTTACTTGGAACTCTCAGAGTTGACAAAGCAACCTGTCTTGTCTGCTGGCAGCAAACGCCGTTTTATATAGTCAGATATATTTGAAATCGATGTGACCGAGCTTTGTGTGTGTCTTGGCCGTTTTGCAAGGCAGTGTCTTGGTCTCGGAACCTAATTTCTCTGATGAGAAATTCAAATTACTTGGAAGGGAAGGTGAACTTGGCCAAATTGGGTTGACAGTCTGGCGATCTTTATTATTTATTATTGATCCCGATAGATTGCTTGTCGAATAGCCTCTTCTTCACCGTTGTTTGTTGGAAAGACAGCCTTGAGCCAAATGATACGCTGAGAGCCACCCTGACGCTAGAAATATAAAATGAAAAAAGCTGCTGGGAAGCCTCGGCAGGTCAGGCAGCATCTATGGAGAGAGGAACGTTCATCGACCTGAAACGTTAACTTACTTTCCCTGACCTGCTGAGGGTTCCCAGCGAGTTCTGTTTTTGTTCTTTCCATTCCATTTCTTTGCCTTTCCCCACCACCCACCCCTGCAAATGACTCCTTTTTCGAATAATCTCTGATATATGCACCTTATCACGTCTTTGCGACTTCTCGAAGCAACGTGTCCTGAAGACATTGTAAACTGGATTGACTGTGTATTTTATGGGCCAGTTACACGCTGCAGTGGCCCACGAACAAGTCACAGATCGAGTGACCAAATTTTGATCAGTCGCTTTCTAGAATGCACTCGTTAATATGAATGCTGCCCTGACCAGCACATATGCTGGGGATTTCCATAGCCTAACAGCTCACTGTGTGTATAAAAAGAAATCCTTCTAATCTTCCCCTTTTGTTCCCTTGCTAATTATCATTAGATGATGTCCTCTAGCCATTAACCCCAGCATGCTAAAAATTTCGCCCTATCGACTCTATCAAAACCCTTCCTAATTTGAAAGCTCTCCCTATCAGGTCTTTCCCTCAACCTTCTCTGTTCCAATAAAGATTTGCTCCGTTCTCTTCTCGTACGTCAAACCGCTCATCCCTGCTATTATCCTCGTAATCTCCTCTGTCCTTCTCTGTGTCCCTGACATTCCATTATTCTATTCCGCTAGTTACATTCACCTTTGTGAATTGTGTTCTCTCTCATTCAGTCAAGTCTGAATTTGGGCGACGCTTTTAAACCAAAGCCCTTTAAAATGTCTGCCCATTTGGAGTAGACCTCAAAGGTCCCAGGGAAATATTGAGCAAGACTACCCGATCAGCCTGGCTCCTAACTTGGTTTCAAGTCAAGTTGTGGGCGAAAAAATTGGACTTATTCAGGAGGGAGCTCTTCACTAAGATCTCTTAAGTCAGTAATAGCTACCTGCTTCATTACTCTGTTTACTCTGCCTCTGTTTATCTGGTAGCAAATAGGAACCCGGTTGTTATTCAATTGGCAGATCACTATATTATTGGAAAAAAAATTGGTCACTCAAGTCACGACTATTTCTGAGACACCACTATGCACAACTGGCTGCTGCATTTCACCCTTAAAATACGCAGTCAATCCACTTTACAATATATTCTGTGAAGGCCTTTGAGACGTCTTGATGATGAGGCGCTATAGCAAAGGATGCAAGGATTGCAATCTTCTGAATTTTGGTATGTTTATCGGGTTTGTGTTTAATCTGAATTTCAGCAGCGTGAGACAACTTGTTATAGTTACTCCGGGTTGGTGGGTTGATCAGAAACGGAATAGATTTTTCTTCTCTCTCTCTCTCATTCATTACTTATTCATCGTTCCAATCGCCTAGGTTTCCATGACGTCTCCAGCGACTCTGACTCGTCGTGAGATTCTGTTGAGATTCCTATTAACACCTTACCAACCTGTCTGCTCCCTCTGCTCGGCAGGCATTGTGCTTCATGTCCCCACCCTGCCTCTCCAACCATTGGCTTTTCTGCACACCTCCTCTGGAGCTCTTATCCCGAAATCCATCCACCTGGCCTCTCCCATGCCTCCTTCTAGGTCCATCTCAAGACTTTCCTCTTTGACCGTGACTTTAGTCACCCTCCCACCTCCACTTGCCCTCCAACTCTTTGGATTCCAACTCCCAGCTTGGGTGCTAACACTTAACTGTCCAGAACCTTGGGACATCCTTCTAACATATGCATTAAGTCCTGAGTCTTTTAGAATCTGAGACATTACGCATGTGCAGGACGCTATATAGAATGCAGTTGTTATGGTGATGCCATGGCTCGAGCCTAGCACACTGGCCCTTTTGATCACCAGTGAACCTGCAAGTCTCTGAGTTCCACACCCCTGCTGGGAATGGAAGCTTTCCTTTGGATACCGGATCCTTTCCCCTCACCAACTCCCCCATTTAAAATCAACTGGGGGAAAACCAGCCTCCTGTTAAGGGGTAAGAATTCTGGTCAAAGTCTTTTGTTTGACTTGGGTCTCTAGACGAAGCGCGGCAGCCAGTTGCACACAACAGTGTTCCATCGTGGATTGGGTGACCACATTTCTTTTTTTGCAAAGATATATTCTACGCAGCCACAACAACAAAATTACACTTGTATAGCGCCTTTCACGTCAGGAGGATGTCCCAAGGCGCTGGACAGTCACTGTGTCAGACCCGACCTGGGGACGGGGTAGGGAGGGAAGGTTGGGATTAGGAGGGACCGATGGGACCATCGAAGAGGAGAGTTTTCAGGTGGGACTTGAAGGAGTCCAGGGAGGGGGCAAGGAGGAGGGACTGCAGGATGGAATTCCAGAGGTTGGGGACAGAGTGGCTGAAGGCTTGCCCGCCAATGGCGGGGCGGATGGGTCGGGGGACGTGGAGC
Organism: Hydrolagus colliei; assembly: GCA_035084275.1. Classification (NCBI taxonomy): domain Eukaryota; kingdom Metazoa; phylum Chordata; class Chondrichthyes; order Chimaeriformes; family Chimaeridae; genus Hydrolagus; species Hydrolagus colliei. The sequence continues at coordinate 13,838,767 of CM068757.1, read as the reverse complement.
AGGCCAGAACTTGCTGAGTGGAGTGGGCGGGCAGTTTGGTAAGGGGTTAGATGGTCACGGATGGAGGGTGGGGCGAGGTTGTGGAGGGCTTTGCAACTACATTTACCGGAAAGTTTTTAAAGATGGAAATGTTATTCCAACCAGAGAGAGAGATCTATTCTCAGTAATAGTGAAGCTAACATCAACCTCAGCCAGAAACCCCATTGTAAATTCTCTCCTTTTATTACGTCCCTTCGCTAGTTGAGTTGATTTTCAGTGAATGAATCACGAGCGGCTCTCTGTCTGCAAAGCCAATCTTGTTTGATTCGAGTTGCTGGGAGGTTCCTTTCAATTATTATTGAGTGGAGTGAAGGGCGGCTGTTCTCTGGGAGAGGGAAAATCGTTTACGCCAACAATAGCCTAAATTGGTACCTAAATTACTACCATCAACTACTTGCTGTGTGTGTTGATCTGGGTATTTCCTCTCCCTTCCCACCGCAACTCTCGGGTGTGGTGGGGGGACCTTGGCCCAGCTATTGGCGAAAACCGGACACTCAGTCCCAAGAGGTTGCGCTCAAACCCCAGACAATTCCCCCTCTTCTCCCCCTACCCCTCCACCACAGTGCTGGAACAAGTGTCATATTACTAGGAACACAAGATCAGTTTGGTTCAAATTGGCTGTTCAGTTTATCTAATCTCATCCCTTCAGTACACCACCGCATCATCCCTCCACCGCCCTACCATCTCTCCCCTACCCTACCATCCATCCCTCCCTTCCTCCTTCCCCCAATGTAGATGCCCCAAAGCGCTTCACAGAATATACTGAAAAGTGAATTAACTGTATATTTGTGGGCGAATCGCGGCAGCCAATTGTGCACAGCAGTGTCCCACAAACAGTCGTGGATTGAAATGACCAATTTAGGTTGTTTTTTTCGAGGGATTGTTGTTGGGAGTGTGGAGTAAGGAAACTGGTCCAAGGATTCGCCAAGTCTTGAATTGAACCCAGGTCTCTCTTGGGTCTGGCGATATATCGGTTATATCGATATAATTTTCATATCGATATGCCGATATTGGAATTTAAAATATATCGATATATCGAAAAATCCGATAAGAAAAAAAATCGATATATCGCAAATATCAGCATATTGTGTCCAGCGATATATCGATATATTGGTATATATTGGTATAATGCGGGCTTTTTCAACTTATCTTGTCGATATCTGAATGCGTGCGCACACCGGAATGCGCGCACCCCCCCAAATATGCGCACACCTCTGAATGCGCGCGCACCTCTGAATGCGCGCGCGTGCACAGGACAAAAAAAACCACGATATCGATATATCAGTATATATCGACATGGGCAAACCGATACATCAATATCGGAAAATTTCAATATCGATGGATCCTAGGTCTCTCGCTTGCAAGGCGAGTGCTCTAACCACTGAGCTACAGGACTCCACAACTATCAGTACATTCGATAGCAATTGCCTGTAAAATGCATAGAGAAGTGCACAAATTGATGCATTGAAAATAATGAATAATAAACCTTGCATTTGATAAATTGCCTCATCAAGTCGTTGAGACATCTCAAAGCGCTTCACAGACTGTCCTGTAAAGTGGAGTGACTGTGTATATCGTGGGCGATGAGGATTCATTGTTTCATCGCACACAAATCCTCAGTGCATGAGACATTATCATTGCTTGTTGCTGAGATTCGATTTAATTTGAGATGTATTTGATGGATTTCAGGGAGATTTCATTACACAAGTTAAAGAGTCAATGCCTCAGATGAATGGGACTGTAAGCCAGCACATAAACTAGACTGGTGTGTGCAGCGCAGTCAATTTTGAGGTGCTGACCACAGTGACCATTATAACAGTAATAATTCACAATAATAATAGTTATCCTTGCATCCATGCTTCGAGTGAATTTGTGGACATTGAAGATGTCACGGCTGATTTCGCCAATGTCCTCGCCAACAATCTCCCAGATAAGATCGGTTGTTTTTGGGCACTTGCTATGTGAAAATTCGTTCCATTGTTCGTCCGCAAATGACACAGTCAATGAACGTTTACAGCAAATCCTATGAGGTGCTTTGAGATGTCCTCTCAACCAGATGATAATAATAATAATAATCTTTGCAGTCTCAAAGCGCTTCACAGAATGTACTGTAAAGTGAATTGACTGTATATTTGTGGGAGAAACGTGGCAGCCAATTGAGCACGAAACGTGGCAAGCCAGTTGCGTACAGAGGTGTCCCACAAACAGTCGTGGATTGAAATGATTGAAAAGTTATTCATGTTTTATTTTTGAGGGATTATTGTCAGGCGTATGGAGTAAACAAACTTGCCCAAGGTTTCGCCCTGCCTGGAATTGCACCAGGTCTCTCACTTGTAAGGCGAGGGCTCTAACCGCTGAGCTACAGGACTCCACATGATGTATTTGATGTTCCACCTTATCACGCGGTTGGAATGTATCAAAGTGCCTCACAGAATTTTTACGGTCGAGTTTACGGAGCGGCTGTCGCTATTTCTTAGACAGACAATTTGTGCACCACAATTGATCTGCAGGATTGTTGGCTGTTCACACACCCGGGGGAAAACTCCAATATCTCTCGATAATAACATGTTGATCTTCGCCTTACTTACCAATAACATAGTGATCTCATTTGCTCTGTTGTTTAGTGTGAAACCCATCGCCATGAAACTCAACGACAAATCCACCCATTAAAAATAATAATAATCCTTGCATTTTGATATAGCGCTTTTCACGCCTTCTAGATGTCTCAAAGTGCTCCACAGGATATACTGCAAAGTGAATTGACTGTAATAGATGGGTGGGTGAAACGCGGCAGCCAATTGCGCACAGCAGCGTCCCACAAACAGCAATGGATGAAAATGACCAATTTATTATTTAATTTGATTTATGTTTTCTTGAGGGATTGTTATCAGGCGCATGGAGTAAGGAAACTAGCCCAGGGTTTCGTCCTGCCAGGAATCGAACCGGGGTCTCTCACAAATGCGTAGCTCTAACCACTGAGCTACAGCACTCCCATTTGTGAAGCCTTTTCACACTTAGTTTTTCAACGACAACCGGCTTGAAGCTTTCCAATTTCCGCCACAAACGTGAGTGGAGAGTTGCATGACTCACATTGACAATAAATACCCTCAATTTACTTTTTAATAAATATTGGCAACTGAAAAGCCATCCCGGGGGTAAATCCATGGGGAGTGTTGCTGCTTATAGCTGCCCAATTAAAGCCATTAATCTTAATAAGGGCTCTCCATTTCTAATTTTCTCGTTGATTCACAAAACCAATTTACAATTTAATCTGGGATTCCCATGAGGTCTCACTTTAGGCACAGCGAGATACGTAGCTCAGAGCACGCTTCCTAAAGTCAAGTTAAAGACACCGGCACGAGCGATCTTTTACACGGCAAATAGGGCTGAGGACTGAGCGGAAGGATTCCTTCACGGTGTGGGCTTCGTAATTCACAACTCATTTACGTTGTGTCTGCAATTCGAGTCCCGTAGCCCATAGTGGTTAGCGAGCTCGCCTCACAAGGGAGAGGACTTTGGTTTTGTTTGTCAGGCAGGGCTAAAGTTTAAGCAAGTTTTGTTAACGCCACACACCTCAACCCAGACGTTTACCTAGCAGTAAGTAGAATCGCTATCGGGAGGGTGATAATCCCTGGAAACAACAACAAAATTACACTTGTATAGTGCCTTTCACGTCAGGAGGGAAAACAACAATGAACTGATTGTGGGATACTGCTGTGCTCAATTGGCTGCTGTGTTTCACCCACAAAATACAGTCAATCCACTTTCCAATACATTCTGTGAAGTGTTTTGAGACGTCTAGAAGATTTGAAAAGAGCTATATCAAGTGCAAGGATTATTATTATTATTATTATTATTATCCACGTACATGTGGAAGTTGACCCCATGTCTGTGGATAATGTTACCAGGAGGGAGTGTGTACGTGTTGAAAAGGAGGGGACCCAGGACAGAGGCCTGAGGAACTCCACACTAGATGGTGCAGGGGCTGGAGGAGTAAGCGTTTGCAGAGATGTGCATAATAAGCCACTGTAACAAATGCAATGTTATTAGGCTGCAAATGTGACTTGTTTTTTCATCCTTTCTCTAGATCCCTCCTCCGCTCACCCCTGCTGTTCTTTTATAACGGAAATAATTGGAAATAATAATTCCTCCTTTTACTTTTGTCAGGAGGACGCCTCAAAACTTTCTTACTCTGAAGCCTGCGAGTTCTTTTTCAGTTCGACAAAATAAACTTGCGGGGGGAAAGGACAGTACAAGTTCAGACTCTCTGAAATGCCGTATAAATGGTCAATCCTGAATAGAATTTCTCCCCAATATCCACTGTTACCACTACTGTCCGTGCAGAAAGTGTGTGGGGCATGCAGAGAATAGCAATTTAGTTTAACAATAATAATAATCCTTGCATTTGATATAGCGTTTTTCACATCTTCTAGACGTCTCAAAGCGCTTCACAAAATATACTGTAAAGTGAATTGACTGTATATTTGTGGGATAAACGCGGCAGCCAATTGCGCACATCAGTGTCCCACAAACAGTCGTAGATTCAAATGTTACCTCACTGACTCTTTTAAGTTTAACCCTGAGCCTGTTAGTGTTTACACTCTTACCATTCAGGCCTGACCCTGTGCGCCGGACATTAAAACCAAAGGAGCTTCGAACCGCCTAATATTGTGAATAAATCGCAGCTTCGAAAAATGTTTGGACGTTTATAGGGGAGGGTGTGTGTGGGTTGGGAGTGGAGTCAGTTATCTTGACTTAAAATACATTTATGAATGAGTTGCAACGCATCCCCAAACTGCACAGGTTAAAAGGTTGAGAGAAGAAGACTTCAGTGACAATCGGTTACAATTCACGCACAATTCGTCATTCCCATCATATACACACAAACAACTGATTTTATCGGGGGCTTGTTGGCAAGGACACTGGCGAAATTTATACGTCAGTGTGGTTTCGAGGCTGTTAATCACTAGCCCTGAGACTGTGGCAGCCCGGCTCAGGCAGGAAGGAAACACACTCGCTTTCTGCCATGGAAGCTTGTGGATTCGAAACTTGTGTGAGGAACATTAAGCTGTGGAAGCAGAAAATGCCGTCTGTATCAAATACAAATTAGATAGATTTCTGCTAGAAAATAACACCTCAGGACTCTGCCTCATTTGCCTCCTTTGCCTCCTTCAAGAGCCATCTCTTGTGGAGTGCTGTAGCTCAGTGGTTAGAGCATTCGCCTCACAAGCAGAAGACTAAGGTTTCATTCCCAGCAGGGTGAAACCTTGGGCAAGTTTCCTTACTCCACACAGCTGATAATAATTCCTCAGAAAAATAATAAATTGGTCATCTCATCCACGACTGTTTGTGGGACAGTGCTGTGTGCAATTGGCTGCCTTGTTTCGCCCACAAATATACAGTCAATTCACTTTACAGTATATTCTGTGAAGCGCTTTGAGATGTCTAGAAGATGTGAAAAGCGCGATATCAAATGCAAGGATTAGTTTTATTTTTGAGCAATTTCTTCTGACAATTATTATTAATGGATTATCTCAAGACCTTCATCTTTGACTATGTAATTCGATCATTCCCCTCCTGTCCTCCCCGATCCCGTCCCCAGCTTGGTCCAAAACACTGATTGTCCAGTTCCTGAGGACATCCTCCCGATGTGAAAGGCGCAGTACAAATGTAATTTGGTGAAAATGAAACATTCAAATGAAACATTTGTTAGGTAAAGGTGGGAGTGGGATGAGTTGGTAGCTCTTTCAAAGAGCCGGCACAGGCTCAGTGGGTCGAATGGCCTCCTTCTGTGCTGTAGGATTCAATGATTCTACAAACAGTCCATTCACCTCGCAAGCAACTGTTTCTGTTCACAAATTGGCGATGGCTTACAAATACACAGTCACTACATTTCTATTAGTTGTTAGTGTATGTGTGTGTGTCTGTACAGTCGGATGGCAATCCAACTAATTGGAAACTCCGCTGTTAAAGGAAAGCTCAGCAACGTGAACTGATCCTTAGCTGTGTGCAACAGCAGTGAAAAGCGAGAGCATTCCATAGCCCAGGAAACTGGGGCAACAACAACACATTGCAGTTATATATAGGGCGAATCAAAAGTCCGTTCTCACAGGTCTACATGACCTATTCATACCGCCATGCCATGTAGACGTTTAGGTTGATCAACTCGGTGACAGAACCTTTCACAGAAAGCTGTACACTCACAATGAATCGTGCCTTTTTTAAAACAAAAACATGATTAATAATTAAAGACACTATGAATAAGGACTTTGGATTCACCCCGGCCATTTGACATCGGGAGGACCTCAGCCACATTCAGAACCATAGACCGAACGAGTATAGATACAGGGATCACAAAACACAGGATCTATGGAACCTTCCTCCACCATTTCACTGTATCAGGTTGATCTGCAACTTAATACCATTTCACTCACCGGCCTTTCAAACATATCACTTGGTAGCTCGCTGCCCACTAAATATTTATCGACCTTCCTCTTAAATATTTCAGTTGAATTGTAGATGCATTAAGGCAGCAGGAGAAGAGGGGGCAGGTTCAGGAGGGGAATCGTTGGTCCTTCCCCCACTCGCTCATGAATTCCCACTGGTACTTTGAAATCCAGACCGCGTTCTCTTGACCCAGACCACATTTGCATCACAATTTACATTTACACAGCACCTTCCTCGCCAGGAGGATCATGGAATAACCCTTTTTTCCTTGGATATAGTGCCTTATCATGTGGTCGAGGCGTCTCAAAGCGCTTCACAAGATATACTGTAGAGTGGATTGCCTATACTTTTTAGTGGGTGGGTGAACGCAGCAGCTAATTGCGCACAGTGGTGTCCCACAAACTCCCATGGAGTGAGTGACTAATTTTATTTGGTGGTGGGGACGGGGAGATTGTTGGCCAAGAATCTTGGAGAGAGAGAAACTCCCTCCTCTGTTCGAATTGCGCCACAGGATCTTTAACATCCACTTGAACCGGAATACGGGATCTTGGTTTAACATCTAATCCGAAGAACGGCAACTCTGACAATGCCCCCCCTCCCCACCACCTCCCCCAGGATACTATTGGAGTATCAGCTTAGACTATGCTCAAAGTATGTAGTGCTTTTCGATATGCACTCATGTTGGGTGGGCGAGCCTTCAGCCACTCTGCTCCCAACCTCTGGAACTCCATCCCACAGTCACTCCGCCTCACCCCCTCCCTGGCCTCCTTCAAGTCCCGCCTCAAGACTCTCCTCTTCGACGGACCTATTGGCATCTCCTAATACCCCCCTTCCTTCCCCTCCCCTTCCTGTCCTAAGCTCGGGTCTGAAGAAGTAACTGTCCAGCGCTTTGGGACGTCCTCCGTGAAAGGCGCTATACACGTGTAATTTTATTGTTGTGGTTGGGTCGGTGGTGGGGATAGCAGGTGGCAACGATGGACAAAAGAGTCTTTCTATGACAAGGGGGTTGATACTTGTGCATGCGTGGTTACATGTGCTCTTGCATCGCGCAGAGTCACTCTTGCCATTTACACGCACGCGCGCACACATACATGTATAACTGCTTTTGCCTTATGCATCCGTGCACACATTGCCATTCCCAAAGCAAACAAACACAGAGGCAAACGGTAGTGGGAGCGATTGCACAAAGTGAACAGCGGTCGGGATGTAACAACCAAACTGTAATCCTCCCGGGTTCTACGGCTCTCTCAGTGAACTGGGTACGTGACTAACTACTGCTTTATTTTCCCTCCCCCCCCCCCCCCCCTCACCACCCGTCCCCCAACCACCCTCCACTTTCCCTTCTGCCTCTAACGCCCTGTGACAGGAGTAGCAGTTACAACCCTCCCCCTCTCTGTGCGCACGTTGAGCTGCCTGTCAGATGCAGTGATCCTCTTTTTATTAACATTTCCCTCACCTGGCGGGGAGGGGGGTGGTGGGGGGGGGGGGCTGGTTCGGGAGTGGGGGTGGGGGCAGTCTGCCATGCGCAGTGTAGTGTAACATAGTGTAGTGTGATTGTGGACCAGATTAGGATGAGAGGCTCTTGTGCTGTTAATGCAGGGCTGTTGGCAGATGGTTGCTAATGCTGTGTGTGTTGGTTGGGTGCCAGGCAGCTCATGCAACACGACATGGGGGCCCAATTAATCCGCGCTCCACACACCCGCTTGGCTCCTTCACTGCTCTGCGCTTTGTAGATGTTTGAAGGGGTCGAACCCGCTCTGGGATGGTGCGAAATCGCCCACCGACACCGCGGAGTCCCCGTAGGGTAGTGGTTAGCGCTCTGCCCCCACACTCTGGAACTCCATCCTACAGTCCCTTCGCCTCGCTCCCTTCCTCTCCTCCTCTCAAGACCCTTTTCTTTGACCGTGCCTTCTGCTACCCTCCCAACTCTCCCCCTCCCCTCCTAACTCTCTCCTGTCCCTCCCCACTACCCTGCCCTTCTCCTTTGCTTGCGTTCCGATCTAACTGAAATGCCTTGGGACGTCCTCCCGACGTGAAAGGCGCTCTATAAATGTAATCCCAGAAAGCGATCCGCCACTAGACTAACACCAGGTTGTTACTCACCACTGGGTAAACTGAGGCGTGTGTGTGAAGTGATGAAACTTGCCTAAGGTGTTGCCCTGACTGGGAATCAAACCCAGGTCCTCTCACTTGAGAGGCGAGTGCTCTAACCACTACTCTATGGGACTCCACTAATTGAAGATTTAAATTATTTATGATGTATTCTAGGTGTGTATACAACACAGAACTAATTTACATTCGCATAATAATGGGAAGAACCCTTCCCTTTGACACAGCATCTTATATCGTTAAGATGTCTCAAAGCGCTATTGTAAAGTGGATTTACTGGGTATAATTTGTGGAGTCCTGTAGCTCAGTGATTAGAGCACTCACCTTAAAAGCGAGAGACCTGGGTTCAATTCCAAGCAGGGCAAAATCTTGGACAAGTTTCCTTATACCATACGCCTGATCACAACAACAACAACAAAATTGCACTTATATAGCACCTTTCAAGTCGGGAGGACGTCCTAAAGCGCTGAACAGTCAGATTGGGACCTGAGTGGTGAGGGTAGGGTCGGGGTAGGGGGAAGGGGAAGGAGAGTAGGAGAGGAGGAAGAGTTAGTGGGGCAACCGAAGGCGCGGTCGAAGAGGAAGGTCTTGAGACCGGCCTTGAATAATAATCCCTCAGAAAGGAATTGGTCATTTCAATCCACAACTGTTTGTTTCGTCCATATATATACATACATTCAATTCACTTGACAGTATATTCTGTGAGGCGCTTTGAGACATCTAGAAGATGTGAAAAGCGCCATATGAAATATAAGGATTATTATGGACGATTATTAGTGCTAGCCCCTGGAGCAGGAACACAGAGAGATAAGTCTGCCAGTGTATGTTTGTTATTGCCACAGTGACCACCCACGTAGAAACCATAGAAATCTCTGCCCAATTGGCTGATTTGTATTAGTGCCGGTGTTTATTCCATGTTAATAATGCTGGCATTTGATATTCCATTCAATCACCCCCTCCCACCCCCCTCAAGGACTTCTCAAAGCACTTCACATAATTCAGCGTAAAATGCGGGGACTTTCTATTTGTGGACGAACATAGGAGCCACTTTGTGCACTGCAACGTCACCACAAACAGTCATGAAGTTTTAATGACCGATTAATGGAGGATTGTATGTGGGCGTGTGGGATTGGGGGGTGGGGGTGTGTGGAGCGGAATTGTGGTTCATACTGATAAATTATTTATGGTTTATTCCAGGCGTGTGTACAGTACAATACGGAACAAATTTAAATAATAATAGGAGGAATCCTTCCCTTTGACACAGCGCCTTATTAAGTCATTGAGATGTCTCAAAGCGTCTCAAAGGGACAGGCACAGTCACTTTACAGAATATATTGTAAAGTGGACTTACTGTGTATAGTGCCTTTCATGTCGGAAGGACGTCCCAAGGCACTTAACAACAATGATTTGGCAACCAAGCCAGGGGATATATAGTGTATATTGAGGGAAGACGGAAGATAGCAATTGGCTGCCGAGATTCGCCCACAAACATACAGTCAATTCACTTTACAGTATATTCCATGAAGCGCTTTGAGACGTCTGGAAGACGCGATAAGGCACTATAGCACATGCAAAGATTATTATTATTGTTACAGCATGTCTGGTGCGTGCGTGCCTCCAGCTCATTGACTCCTGACGTCTCTCAGTTGCCTGGCACACGGTCAGGAAACGGATGCGCTCATTATGGGACCTAATGGCCCACAGTCTAAGGGCTGATTTACGCCAACAGCTCGGAGTTTGGATTGTCCGTCTCACTCGCATTTCAATTACTGAGTTCATTTATTACCTGGGCGAAGGTGTCTGGGAGGACAGCTTGCGGCACAGTTGGTGACCAGGCATCCCAGTGTCTGTGGCAGAAAAACTACCGGTCGGTGGCAGGCACCTGCTCGAGGGCTGACGAGACTCTTCTCGAAGCAGAATATTCTTTATTGTGGAGTCCCGTGGTGTAGTGGTTAGTGCGCTCGCCTTGCAAATGAGAGAGGACCTTGGCTAGACTCTGGATGGTTGTGAAACCTTAGGCAAGTTTCTTTACTCCACACGCATGTCTCTCTCTTTACCCAGCAGTAAATCGGAACCTGGTTGTTAGTCGATTAGTGGATCGCTTTCCTGGTTAATAATCCCTCCAAAGAACTACAGTAATAATAATAATTTTAATAACGTGGTCATTCAATTTCATGATTGTTTGTAGGGCATTGCTGTGCGCAATTGGCTGCCATGTTTTGCCCACAAAATACACAGTCAATTCACCTTACAGGATATTCTGTGATGCGCTTTGAGACGTCTAGATGACATGGTCAGGTGCTGTGCAAAATGCAAGCATAATTTATTATTTGTGTGAGATCCAACGATTCTCACCTGCATTCTCACCCGAACCAAACTTCGCTCCCGGATTAGCCCAGTCCTTGTCAGACTTCACTGGCTCCCTGTCTCGGAGCGGATCGATTTCGAGATCCTCACTCTTGTTTTCAAATCCTTCCACTCCACTGCACCCTCCTACCTCTCTGAGCTCCTCATAACAGTATCCGTTGCCTTCGCTTTACTGGGCCTGGCCTCCTCTTTATCTCCCGAATCCTCCATTCCACCATCGGCAGCCGTGCCTTCAGCCACTACTCCCCGAGACTCTGGAACTCCCTTCCTCACTCCCTTCGCCTCGCCCCCTCCTTTCCTATTTTCAGGTCGCGCCTGAAGACTTTTCTTTTCAACCGCGCTTTAGTCACCTTTCTCTCCCCTCCACCTGGCTCGGCCCCTGGCTTTGTGAAGCGCTCTGAGACGCCATCCAAGTTAAATCCAAGTTATTGTCACGCATTCAATGTCGCTCTAGAGTGTAGCCGAATTGCAGCCAAAGGAAAGATACTAACATTTCTTCTTAAGGAAAAAGAAATAGGTTTGCTGAACTGAACGATCAGTGATACCCCATTAAGAGAATCTAAATATGGCAGTGTCTTTATTTAAAGTCATTTCACGGGATACCTTCAGGCGAGAGATCAGCAGGTGAGAGATCTTACTGCGTAAAAGCTCAGGGAAACCTGATAGGGTTTGATGGGGTGGTGTTTTGTTATCTACACGGGCAGCTTTCACTCGCTCGCCTCTCAAGCTGCGTGGTCGCATTGCAAGCTCCCCCTTAATGCCTGGCTTTGGGTAGTTGGTGGAAAGAGAAGCTGGCGAGGTTTACAATGCGATGGGCTCATTGTCAGCCTTTCCTATTGTGGCTCCAGTTCCGGCAACAGCTCTGACCTGACGTGACCCCAGCAGGATTTCTGAAATGTCTGAAGAATTTGTCACCCAACGCTTCATTCCCCCATAGTCCCCTTCCCCCCTCACACCCGCCAACCACCCTCCACCACCACCACCACCGCCACGCACGGCCATTCTAATAGGAATAATAATCCTTGCATTTGATGCAGCGGCTTGTTGTTCAGATGTCTCAAAGTGCTTCACAGAATATACTGTACAGTGGAGTAACTGTATATTTTGTGGGTGAAACGTGAATGTGAGATATGTGAGAGAGACCCACCACCACCACCGCCGATAAAACCAGGCTCAGAGTCAGACTCTGCCAATGTCAAGTGCTCTGGGATGTTTCCCTATTTGGAGGGTGCTATAGCAAGTTGTTGCATTAGCCGTAATAAGTTGGAGCTCCTGTAGCTCAGTGGTTAGAGCACCCATCTTACAAGTGTGATACCTGTGTTTGAATCCAGGCAGATCAGGACGAAACCTTGGGCAAGTTTCCTTACTCCACACGCCTAATATTAATCTGTCAAAAAAAAAAACAATAATAAAAATTAGTCATTAAATCCATGACTGTTTGTGGAACACTGCTGTGCGCAATTGGCTGTCACGTTTCGCCCACAAATATACAGTCAATTCACTTTGCAGTATATTCTGTGAAGCGCTTTGAGACATCGATAAGATGTAAACAGCGCTATACCAAATACAAGGATTATTATTATTATTATTATTATTATAACAGATATTGCACCAAGGCACATTTGAGGGAATTGGTTTTAGCTGGAATATCCCTTAAAGCAGTGGTTCCCAACCTTTTTTTGCTGCGACCCTAAATCGACCACCAACAGGTCCTCCCGACCCTTAGGGGGCGACTGTGCGACTGAAGTGAAGCTCAGCCAAGACGATATCTCCTCTTTTGTGGACGCAGCGTAACTCGCTAGTACGGTCTTTCATACAAATTGGTCGGCGGTGTCGCCTTGGGCACGTTTCAGCATTAAAAAAGCATTTTCATCATTAAAAAAAGCACAGCTTTTGTTTCTGATGACCTTTCGGCACCCTACTGAGGACCCCTGCAACCCTGATTTGGGTTGGGACTCAAGGTTGGGAACCACTGACTTAAAGCATCTTGTAATCAGAGCTGGTTGTCGCCCCTGGAAACAGTGCAGTTCAATATGGAGTGAGTTCTGGTACCTGCCCACTAGGGGGGGGGGGGGGTGGTCAGTATTGTAGTTTGCACCGACTATCCGCGTGAGAGACATCTAGAGGTAGGAGGTGGTCTAAGGAAACAACACACATTATGGGGTCCCTCCAAGTCTTGGCTCTTGCCAACTTGCGCCTTATAACTTCCGGAATTGGGTCTTCATGGAGCGAGAGAGAGAGACAAAGCGCACATTATTCTATTCCAATAATCTATCTTGCGGATTTCCATGTGTAGGTGGGATGCATGGAATTCTCAGTTGGATTTGGACACTGTTGACCACTGTGATGGGTTTCCGTGTGTGTCAAACACCCAGCTGAGCAAAAGAAAATGTACAGAGCTCCTTTCGCGTCAGGCAGTGTCTCAAAGCACTTTATAGAGATGGAGTGGAAAACTGAGGAAGGTGGAAGGAGGATAATATTTCTCAAACTTAATTACAGTGTCTAACAGTCTCGAAACATTTATTTTAAAAGTTACCCATAATTACCCCGGGATTATTATTATTCTTGTGACAAATCTAGTCCATACCAGTTATTAAATTGAATTGGATATAACAATAATAATCCTTACATTTGATGTAGAGCCATATCATGTCGTCTAAACATCTCGAAACACTTCAAAGGATGTGCTATGAAGTGTAGTGTGCTATGAAGTGAACCTCCCCGCCCATTCCATTCAGCAGGCTCCGGCCTGCTCCATATCCCCCGCTCGACCCGCCCTCTCTACCATCGGCGGATGGGCTTTCAGCCTCTCTGCCCCCACACTCTAGAACTCCATCCTACAGTCCCTTCGCCTCGCTCCCTCGCCTCCTTCAAGGCAGTTCTCAAGGCCCTCCTCTTTGACTGTGCCTTCTGCCCAACTCTCTTCCTCCCCTCCTAACTCTCTCCCACCCCTCCCCCCTACCCTGCCTCTCTCCCTTGCTTGAGTCCCAACCTGACTGTTCAGCGCTTTGGGACATCCTCCCAATGTGAAAGGCGCTCTAGAAATGTAATTCTGTTGTTCTTGTGGTGGTAGTGACTTTGTAATCTTGGAAGCAAATGCAGAAATCTAGTTTGCACATCAGTGCAAACAGCCCTGAGGTTGTTGATTCATTTTATCTGTGGGATTGCTGGCCAAAAAGCCAGGTGAGAGAAACTTGTATAGCGTCTTTCACGTCAGAAGGACGTCCCAAGGCACTGGACAGTCACTGCTTCAGACCTGAGCTGAACATAGGGGGTGGAGGGAGGGTGGGGGATTAGGAGTTGCCAATGGGTCCATTGAAGAGGAGAGTCTTGAAACGAGACTTGAAGGAGGCCAGAGAGGTGGCTGAGGGACTGCGGGATGGCATTCCAGAGGTTGGGGGCAGAGTGGATAAAGGCTCGCCTGCCAATGGTGGGGTGGGTGGGTCGGGGGGACATGGAGCAGGCCAGAGTCTGCTGAGCGGAGCGGGTGGGCATGTTGGTAAGGGGCTAGGAGGTCACGGATGTAGGGTGGGGCGAGATCGTGGAGGGCTTCAAATGTGAGGACCACAAACTTCGAACTTGGAAGGAAAATCACTCGGGGCTGATCACGGATCTGGGAATGATGGACTCTGGGGGGGGGATTGAGATCCCAAATTTGCCAGCAAGCTTGCGTGGAGTTAAGACTCCAGCTCCTCAATAAACTCCTCAATGTATTGTGGCAGTTGTAACCATAGCGTTGAGCAAAGCAATTGTAAAAAGGGGAAAAGACTGTCGTATTTAATTTGCCAATATTTTACCTTTTACAATGGGACGGTGTTGGTTTTACGATGCACTTAGGAAAATAACACCCAGTAGTTTACAGCCGATTTATTTTACTGGGTATAGGTGGCTCGGAAATTGATTTTTCTCTCATTTATTAGACAGGCTGTTGTTCTGCTCTGCACAGCCGGATAGGAACGTAGGCATTGCATAGATGTAAAAAGATCAAGTTGCATCTAGTACACCTTGTACCATCCTGGTACTCATACACTACTATAATAGAGATGTCGATCACAAATAATTATATGCGGATTAGGCTAAAATGCAGTGGAAAGCTTTGGGAACCTTAGTTGCATGGGTCTTCTAAGCACGCCACACTTAATATATGTCATGTCTCATATTAATCATATACCATTATCCCAAAGTAATATTTTTCAAAAGAAATCTATCTCGCTGCTACTTGAATGAGAATCAACACTTTCCACTTCCACTGTCTCCCCAGAGAGAGCCTGTTGCATAGTTTTACCACTCGCTCATTGAAATAGTGTTTCTGCATTGAGCGGTCTGCAGTAAAGTGTTTTCTGTTTGTCACCATCCAGGGAGGTGTTCGATTCAAGTGTTCGATTCCTGGGCAGGGCTGATGAGATGCAACTAAACGCTGTATCATGGGAGTCATGTAGCATAGTGGTTCGCGCTAGGGGAGCGAAGTTTGGTGCAGGTGAGAATGCGGACGGCATAGTTTTGAATGAGTTTGGATTTTATGGATTATGGTGGAGGGGAGGCCGGCGAGAAGAGCATTTGAATAGTCCAGCCGAGAGGTGACAAAGGCATGGACCAGGGTTTCAGCAGCTTTTGGGACAAGCTATTGCCAGAGACAGGCGATCCGTGGAAAAAAAACGGTGCTGGTGAGGGACCGGATGTGGGAGAGGAAAGACAGTTGGGGGTCGAACCTGATGCCTAGGCTGTGCACGGGTTCGGAGAGTTTTAGGGACAGACTGGGAAGGTTGAGGAGGTGAGAGCCGTGCAATTGGAGATGTTGACGAGAGCCAAAGAGTATGGCTTCCGTCTTGTCAGCATTCAGCTGCAGGAAGTTCGTGCTCATCCAGTTCCTGGTGTCTGACAGGCAGGCTGACAGAACATATGGGGAGTCGCAAAGTGAGGTGGAGAAACAGAGTTGGCATACATGTGGAAGTGTACCCCCTGTCTGCGGATGACGTCCCCAAGAGGGAGTATATTGGGATTATTATTATAACAAAAAGGTGGTTAAAATAATTAACGGATCACACTGTCACCGTGGGCCATGATCTCCCGACCGAGACACTGTGTCGCTGCAAATGGTAACCATTTTCACTGAAGAAGCTGTGTCAAGCGACGGGCACTGTGCCAGATTACCAGGGGCTTGACAGGATTAATTAATCACCCGGGAGCGAACGCTTTTTGTATTGGACATAGATTTTATATCAAGATAGATAACAAGCGTTTTTTTTTAAGACTGTGACTGTATTTAGACCTGGTTTACGAAATGGAAACTGACAACTTCTAGTTGCTCGTGAGGAAAATGAACAATAACAACTTGGATTTATATAGCGCCCCCCTCATGCAGGATAGCGTCCCAGGGCGCTTGACAGTCGCGGAGCACATGGCGCCCAGCCTGGGAGTGGGGTACAGGGAGGGAACTGTAGGCATGGTTAAAGAGGAAGGCCTTCTGGTGAGATCTGAAGTTGGGGAAAGAAGGGGCAAGGCAGAGGGGTAGAGGAAGAGCGTTCCAAATCAATTACCAAGAGGTTTCACAGCCATTTGGTCCATCGCGTCTGTGCCAGTTTGTCAAGGTTATAGGTTGAAACCTCAACTGAGGACTTTGAGCTCAAAGTTCTAACTGATGGTCCGATGCAGAGTAGTTGAGTGGGGTTGGTGGGGTGGGGGGGGGGGGTGGAGGGGGGAGTGGGGGGAGGGGGAGTGCTTTGTTTTCAGAGATGCCATCCTTCATCCGAGATGCTAAACTGTTGGGTCCGGCGATATATCGATTATATCCGATATAATTTTCATATCGATACGCCAATATCGGAATTTAAAATATATCGATATATTGAAAAATTTGATATGTAAAAAAAAAAATCGATATATCGCAAATATCGGTATATCGTGTCCGGCGATATATCGACATATCGGTATAATGTGGACTTTTTCAACTTACCTTGTCGATATCTGAATGCGCACGCACACCGAAATGCGCGCGCATGCGCAGGACAAAAAAAAAACGCGATATCGATATATCGGTATATGTCGATATGGGCAAACCGATATATCGATATCGGAAAATTTCAATATCGACGGACCCTACTAAACTGAGGTCCTTGTTTCTATAGACACACAATCTGTGGTCTCCCCAAGCCTTGGCTCTTACCAATCTGCGTTTCATACTTTCCAGAATTTGGTAAGCTGGATGTTTCCCTCCAGGGAGAAAGAGAGAAAAAGAGAGAGCGCGTTCCATTCCAACCATCTTATCTGTGAGATTTCCAACAACAACAACAACTTGGATTTATATATCGCCCTCCACGCTAAACGGCGTCTCAGAGTACGTTTCCAGAGTAGGTGAGAGGCGTGGAATTATCAGTTTAGTTTGGAGACTCTTAAGTGACAGTGATGAATTTGGGTCAGACACCCAGCTGGGCAAAAAAGTCATATGCCACGCTTGCCCACAAACCCCACAGTCATTACACTTGGCAAAAATTCCCTGTGAAGTGCTTTGAGATGCTTTGTCTGTGTTGGGACATGCGGATTACTGAAGGTCGGCAGATATTTTCCTCTCGATCCGCCTTTCCCTTCGGAGCTGTATAACGATTCCCCGTTTCCCTTGCAGACGCGGAGAAGCCGAGCGATGCCACCGATCCCGGCCGGAGCGCTGCCTCATCCCGAGGCGGGTCCCACCCGAGGCGGCCACACGACCCCAACGACAGCCAGGAGGACGAGCAGATGGTAAAGTAACCACTTTGATCAGTTCCTGTCACATCCTCTCTCTCTCTCTTTCCGTCTCTGCGCTGAAATCCCCAAGTCAACGCTGAAGAGGATGATTCCTTCTGCCCGTATCCGTGCAGTACATAGGGACTGAGGTGAATGGACTGGCATGTAATGGGGCAAGCTCCCCAGAGCTAGTGAGGTTATTTGGAAGCTTGTGCAACGCACATTAGTTTCAGGTCAGACTGTTCCCTGCTCTGCCTTTGGTTGCACAAGGTTGCGTTGATTGTACTGTACTTGGCTGATCTTGACTCGTGTTACCCCCACCCTCTCGATCCGCCCTCAACCCCTTCCCCCACCCCCTCATGGTTGGGCGAGTGGGAGTTGAGAGTGGGAGGCGGGCGAGGGGGTGGGGGAGCTAGGAGTGGGGAGATCTTTAATTCTCTTTCATAAAAGATTATATTTTATTAAAGAAACAAATGGAAGTTCTCCCATGCTGTAAACCTCATGTGTAGGCAGAGAGCATCGCTCTGTGCAGTGACTGCCTCAGCCCATCTCTCACCGTGACAATACTACAGTGTGAGTCGTTATGTAACTGCCACGAGGGATCGGCTGTATATTTAGCTGCGAAGCATGGCTGGGGTAACAAAGAGAGAGATTTGTTGTGTGTTGATCTGTTTTCCAATGGCACCCACCCTCAACACCTTAAGGTGACACATCTTTCACATGGAGCGAAAATCCCCAAACTCCAACACGCGCAGTCAACAGCAGCAACAACAGCAACCACAACAACAAAATTACATTTATAGAGCAGCGTATACTGTGATTATATACACTGGCCTGCTCCACTTCCCCCCACACTGTCCGCTCTACTCTCGATCTTCGGGCCTTCAGTCTTCCTGTCCCCACCCTCTGGAACTCCATCCTGGAACCCCCTCCACCTTGCCTCTTTCACTTTCAACTGTGGCTTCAGACATCTTCCCACCTCCACCCCTTCCCCACCCACCCCATTGCCCTCCATCCCTGCCTGATCCTAACCATCTACTCGGGAGAAAACTCCTCATTGTCTTCAAGACGTCTCAAAGCACTTGACAGAATACTGTATACTGTAAAGTGACTTGACTGTATAATGTGGGCAGGGTGATGGGTTTCCGCATGTTTCAGACACCTGACTGACCAAAAAAAAAGGGAGAGTGAAGGAGGAAGGAACCTTCTTTTAAGTTAGCAATGATTTCCCCCTTCTGTCTCCCACTCCCCTGCCTCTCTCCCCTCTCCCCGCATCTCTCTTCCTCCCGTGCTCCCCCTCCCTCATCCCCCTCTCCCTCTCTCTTTCCCCCCCACCCACTCTTTCCCTCTCTTCCCTCTCTCCTTCCCCCCAGTCTCCCCTCTCTCCTCCTCCCTCCTTCTCTCCTCCTCCCTCTCTCTCCCATCCCCTCACTCAATCTCCCACCCCCTTGTCTCCATTACACACTCTGGTGCTGTTTTTTGCACAGTCGCTGTGTTGTGTTCCTGTATTAGCAGCTCAGTGGCCCAGAGTTGACACGTAATAAATCTTGTGTGGTTTGTGCATGCACTCACAGTCAATATCACTGATGTGCTTCACAGCTCCACTCACTCCATCTGCACAAAGCATTGCCGGGGAGTGCAGAGCGATTATCATCCTACAAATGTTTCATACACCTTCATAGTCCATAACGCCAAGCAATTCACGGGTAATTACTGTCAAGTGTAGTGACTAGTCGTTTTTTTTTAAGCAGGTAAATCATAGGAAGTTCCCATGAGCAGAATGACCGATTCAAGTGGGGGTATTATCAACCAGGAGAGAGGAAACTCCCTTCTGTTTTCCAATAATTCCTTAGGCTCTTTTGTGTCCGCCCAAACAACAACAACAACAACAAATTACACTTATAAAGTGCCTTTCACGTCGGGAGGACGTCCCAAGGCGCTGCACAGGAGGCGTGTGACCCGAGCTGGGAGGGGAGTGTTTGGGAAGGGGTGAAACACGTAGGGGAGGTCGAAATATTCTGGGTGGAACAAAAGGCACGGTCGAAGAGGAAAGTCTTCAAACCGGCCTTGAAAGAGGAAAGGGAAGAAACGAGACGGAGGGATTGAGGGATGGAATTCCATAGGGTGGGAGCGGAGAAACTGAAGGCCCGGCCTCCGATGGTGGGGCGGTTCGGGCGGGGGGCTTGGAGCAGGCCAAGTCCTGCTGAACGGAGGGTCCTGGTGGGCTTGTAGGGGGAGAGTAGATTGGTTAAGTAGGGCGGGGCAAGGCCATGTAAGGCCTTGAAGGTGAGGACGAGGATCTTGAATTCGATCCTCTGGAGGATGGGGAGCCAGTGGAAAAAACAGGTTTTTGTTTAAAATGTCATCCTAAGGCCAGTACTGTACTTCTAACAATACAGCTTTTTCCCACAAACAATCGTGAATTGAGCAACCAAATTTATTTTGAGATTTATTAACCAAGTGAAACAGTCCCCCGATCGACTAACAATCAGATTCCTACTTGCTACTTGCTAAACAGAGGCTTGTGGTCTAAGCTTTTGTCCCGCCTGGGAATCGAACCCGGGTCCTCTCGATTGCGAGGCGATTCCGCTACAGGACTCCACGTTTTAAAGCGCATACTGTAAAAAAATGAGTAGTGACTGTGTGTTTGCAGGCCACTTTGCTTATTGTAGTGTCACTTTGCACCTTAATTGAAACAGACCAGTACAATGACAGCCTGCCACTAGCCATAAACCAAGGGCAAGCTGAACTGTGCAGTTAAAATGCACGGAATCCTCAGAGTTGCTACATTGAATGAGTGGAGTGTACATCAACTGGCACTTTGCCAGCCAACCATAAGCTGATGTGTTAAATTATTGGTTTGAGAGCGACTTTGTAGTGCAGTCTCGATCGCTGATAAGTTAATGTCACCAAAGTGACTTGTGCTAATTGAGCTGCCCCTTCATTACCAACAGTAACGTTCTTATTGTCCCTCCCGGTTGCCTTGGGAATGAAACCAAACTAGAGCCCCGTTGCTAAGCAAATTAGGTCCCTCCGCCAAGCCCTTCATAGAATCATAAATTCATAGGTGCATTTGCAAACAGCTCTGAGTAATAATAATAATACTAATGATGCCTGTATTTGACATATGACAACTTACAGCAGCCATTTATGTAGTGTCCTTCATACAAGATAGTGTCATTTTGTCTGGGTATCTCAAAGCACTTCACAAGATTTTATGAAGTGCTGTGACAACAAAAAAAAAATTACATTTGTGGAGCACCTTTCACGTCAGGAGTTCGTCCCAAGTTGCTGGACAGACAGTATTTTAGATCCAAGCTGGGGGTAGGGATTGGGGAGGGTGGAGGAGAGTGGGGGAAGAAGGTTGATTGAAATCACGGTCAAATAGGAGGGTCTCAAGGAGCCAAGGGATGGGGCGAAGGAGAGGGACTGTGGGATGAAGTTCCAGAGGGCTGAAGGCCCGCCTACCCATGGTGGGGCAGGCAAGGCTGGCATGATTTGTGTTTTTGGGTGAACACAGCAGCCAGTTTATGTGCAGAAACAATAAATAATAATCATCCTTGAATTTGATACAGAGCCTTATCACGTCGTTGAGACATCTCGAAGAGCTTTATAGAATAAACCACGAAGTGTAGTGACTGTGTATTTTGTGGGGCGATACGTTTCCATGGAGCAAACGATCCCTTTGATCACATTTAAAGCGGCACAGAATTCCAGAAACGTCTTCAATTTGGCCATAATTTGGAAGCCATTTCCCCGTCCGCACTCTCTCACACACCCGCGCCACCATTGTGGCTCTTAAAACGGAATTCAATCCTGGAGTCCTGCAGCTCAGTGATTAGAGCACTCGCCTTATAAGCGAGGGACATGGGTTCGATTACAGGCAGGGTAAAACATTGGAGAAGTTTCCTTACTTCACACACCTGATAACAATCCCTCAAAAAAAAGAAAGTGGTTATTTCATTCCACGACTAGTTGTGGATTTTGTTTGTAAGGCACTGCTGTATGCAATTGGCTGCCGCATTTTGCCCACGTATATACAGTATCAATTCACCCTACAGTATATTACGTGAAGCATTTTGAGACATATAGGAAGACGTGAAAAGCGCTATATCAAATGCAAGGGTTATTGTTAACTACAACCACAACAAAATTACATTTATAGAGAGCCTTTCATGTCGGGAGGATGTCCCAAGGCACTGAACAGTCATTATTAGGTGAGTTCCAAATGATCCAAATTAAAACTGAATCATTTTCCACAAATCTGCGCCACCGTACAATTTTAAGGCAAAATAGTGTCTCTAAGGCTATGTATAATTCGGGGTTGCGTGACTCTTTCATGCTCCTTTATCACACGTCTCTCAGGTAGAAAACAAGGGAACTTACGAAACTTTAGGCAAAGATTTTTCTCTTTTCCCCCCCCCCCCGCCTCCCAAACCACCACCTTCCTCCCTCACCAAACCCACACCCATTCAAATGCTCTGAATTCGATCTCTTTCAGTTTAACACCATACGGAAGGACAGATGGTCGTGGCTTTCCGTTGCACAGGATAGAGGTTTAATTGCGAAATGCAATTACAGCATGCTGCTCACACAGACTGGGGGCCGTGCCATGCCATTAGCACATGAGTAAGGCTGTGCCAATTGCTGTCTGTGTAGGAAAACAGTGTTCCATCCAAACTCCTTCACGGTGAACAGCCTGGCTCTCACCTCTAAGTCAGAAAGCTGTGGGTTCAAGTTACATTTCAGGACTTTGAGCTCACGTGAGTCCACGCTGACGCCCCAGTGCTGCCCTGGGGTCGGAGTGGGGGAGCGTTACCTTGTCCGAAACGCCGTCCTTTGGGTGAGCTGCTAAACCAGACACCTGTCTGTGCCTCCCCACTCTCTGTTAGTCCATTAAAAGCCTCTCACTTCCTAACATGGCCCGGTTCCGGCGAAGGGTCGTGGATCGGAAACGTTGACTCCTTTCTCCGTAGATGCCGCCTGACCTGCTGAGTGTTCCCAGCCGCTTCTGTTTTTGTACATGTCTGTGCCTGTTTGGGAGGGACCTTAAACATCCCACAAAATACACAGTCAATGCACATTACAATATACACTTTGCAAAGCCCTTTGAGATGTCCGAACAGCGCAATAAGACCCGATATTAAACGCGACGAATATTATTATGATGATGATGATAGTCAACACTGGTCACACGCGCTCAGGGGTGGGGTCTGTGCTGCTCCTTCAGGCTGACACAGGCACTGCCAGTGTTTACGGCGGGCGTTTAAAAGCGTCTCAGGAATAAGTAATTGGTGCCACCGTGCCATCAGCGTGGCCCTGGATCTGTTCCAGCCAGGAGAGAATTATTGTCTGTCCATGTCATTCAAACAATTAGCTCAAGGTTAAATCTAATCGTTTGGTGTACACAGCCCGTGGCCTCCCCCCTGCTGTCCTGCCTTTCACTGTGACGTAGCCGGATGTTCCGTGACGCGTTTCAGTCCAGATCAGATTGCAGCCTCACAGTTACTACAATGCCAGTGTCAGACTGTTAATTATTTAGGAAAGTTTCCTCACTCCACAATTTCTCCATTTAACGAGCAATATTTCCTTCAAAACAGGGAGGGGGATTCCCTTCCGATTGCAATGTCTAAATGGAGAATTTTCTGAGCAAATTTTCACATTACACCTGACTGGATTTTGGCTACCTGGCATTGTATGAACCAAGTTGTTGTTGTTGTCATCCTGCCTCTACACTTCAGAACTCCATCCCACAATCCCTTCGCCTTGCTGCCTCCATTGCCTCCTTCAAGGCCAGTTTCAAGACCCTCTTTGACCGTGCCTTCAGTCGCCCTCCTACCTCTCTGCCTTCCATCATCCCAACACTGACCATCCCCATCTCATGCTAGGGTCAGCGCCTTGGGACGTCCTCTCGACATGAAAGCTGCTGTACAAATGTAATTGTGTTGTTGTTGTTGTGGCTTCCCACGGTTTGTTTTCTCTGAGTTGGCGACAGATGCGAGCTGAGCGCAGGAGCCATGTGTTCACCGCTGATTTGGTCACAATAGCAAAGCGCGGGCCTGAGGGTAAAACCTCTCTGTCTTGTGCGTGTGGCTCTCTCTCTCTCTCTCTCTCTCTCTGGAGATCCAGCTCAGCACTCTAAAAGCTTTTATTTTTTAATTTTGTCAACCTCACCATGACCGTTTCTGACAGTGGATGTTCATCACCGTGTATCTGTCGCCTTACAAGCGTGAGACCTGTGTTCGAATCCAGGCAGATCAGGGCGAGATCTTGGGCAAGTCTCCTTACCCCACACGCCTAATAATAATCCCTCCAAACAAAAAACACAATAATAAAATTGGTCATTTCAATCCACGACTGTTTGTGGGGATGCTGCTGTGCGCAATTGGCTGCCTCGTTTCACCCACAAATATACAGTCAATTCACTTTACAGTACAGTATATTCTGTGAAGCGCTTTGAGACGTTGATAAGATGTGAAAAGCGCGATATCAAATGTAAGAATTATTATTATAATATTATTATAATTCGACTTCCCAAGCCCTGTGCCTTAATATTCCTACGCTCCCGTGGCTGAGTGTAAATTGGCTGCCGCTCTTGTCCTGCCAAATACACAGCTGCTTCGCTCCACAGCCTCGAGACATGAAAAAGCACTGCACGAAACACACAAACGATTATTATGCTAGCTCTCGCTCGCTCGCTCTCTTAAATGTCTCAACCCGTTCGATGCTGGACTCTGGCTCTCTGTTCCAGTTTGGTATCACTCTCGTAGGGAGAAGAAGATCTTCACTGTCTGTTCCAAATCCGCCGTTTGCTCTGGTTTTTAAGGTCACCTCTCACCCATAACCGACTGATCCACCATGGGATTAAGGGTCACTCGTGGATTTACTGCATCTGCGCGCAATTGGCTGCCGTGTTGAGCCTGCAAATATACAGTCAATTCACTCAACAGTAGATTCAGTAGATTCACTCAACAGTAGATTCTGTGAGGGGCTTTGAGGCATCTAGAACAGTGGTTTTCAACCCTTTTCAGTAATGTAACCCTTGTTAATTTTTAACATTATCCCCCATCCAACCACATACACACACCCCATCATTCCACTTGCATTTTATGACCAAATCTTTCTTATATAACAAAATAACTAGCACATACAAAACCCCTGGTTGAGAATCGCTGATCTAGAAGACAAGACAAGATTTTTTAAATTATTTATAATTATTATTAATAAGTAATTTTATTGTATCTAATTAATACTGATATTGCTCCTGTAGCTCAGTGGTTAGAAAACTCATATTACAATTGTGAGACCCGTGTTCGAATCCAGGCAGATCGGGGCGAAACCTTGGGCAAGTTTCCTTACTCCATACGCCTAATTATAATCTGCTCAAAAAGCCCCACAATAATAAAAATTGGTCATTTCAATCCACAACTGTTTGTGGGACACTGCTGTGCGCAATTTGCTGCCACATTTCTCCCACAAATATACAGTCAATTGACTTTACAATCTATTTTGTGAAGCACTTTGAGACGTGGGTAAGATATGAAAAGTGCTATATCAAATGGCTGGATTATTATTATTATTATTATTATCTCCTCAGAATAATTGAGGAAAGCCTCTGTCAGCCTCTCTGGATGATCAGCAGAGTCAGAAATGAATTTATTGGCCTTACTCCTAATATCCCCTCTCGCTCGCCCGCACATACCATAGCTGTTTAGTGTAAAATAAACCACAGCCGATGGCTGAGCTAACTGCGGCTTGTCCCACACTTAGCAAGGCCTGTACTTTGCATGTTAATCGCCCGGCACCGGTGCCAACTACGCGAAAATGACTAATGATGAACAGAAGGTCTTAATTCCCCCAAGGGTGTCCTAATCTATTTGTTTGCTTTCTCTCTCTTTTTATATCAAATAAGACTTGCCACTTGAGTAATAAGGAGATAATTACAGCTCAGTGTACTTTATTACACTAAATGTCAGCCCGGGCTCAGTTGATAACACACTCAGGGGCGGAATGTTGTGGGTTCAAGCCTTGTATCAGAGTTTCAGACCACGCTGCAGCTCACCACAGCAGTTTAGCCCTTCAGATAATAATAATAATAATAATCCTCACGTTTCATACAGCGCCTTATCACACCGTTAAGATGTGTCAAAGAGCTTCACAGCTTATCCTGTAAAGTGAATTGACTTGTGCATTTTGTGGGAGCGAAAAGTGGCAGCCAAATGCGCGCGTAGCAGTGTCCTACAAACAGTGGTGAATTCAGACACCAAATGTCTATGATCGTCATTAGTTTTGGGAGGGATTAACTGTGCCTGTTCAGGTGGATATTAATGGTGGATGATCGGAAAAGCGAAGGGGAGTTTCTCTCTCCCGTTGTCTTGGCCGGGTGATCAAACAAAGCTGGATCTGAAAGTTTTAGAGTCAGCCCAGGACACATGATCACAGGAAACTAGGAGAGGGTAGCGTAGGGTCATCGTTTGAACTCTCGGATTGGGATTTCCAATCCCGAGAGTTCAAATGAGACCCAACGTAGAGTGTGGAAATGTAGCTATTCCACAGGGAGGACCTGTTAGTGTTGAAATGGTAACTCGCTCCATTCCCTTGGCTACCTGCAGATTCCATCTGAATCCTAATCTCATCTTTGTAGTATAGAGGGAATGCTGAGCTGCCTGCTTTTATTGGTTGGCTGGCTCGGCGAACGAGCGTGCTGTGTGAACATCAATCACGTCTCTCTCTCTCTCTCTGTGTGTTCTCTAAGGACCTTCTGCCAAGCTCAGATCTCAATGGACGCAGCAAGCTTTGCAACATCAGTGGAATAATAATCCTCGCATTTTTTTTCGCTATGGCACATTATCACATCGTCGAGATGTCACAAAGCGCTTCACAGGATCTACTGTAAATTGGGATTGACTGTGTATTTTGTAGGTGGAATACGGCAGACAGTGTCCCACAAACAGCCACGGAGTGAGTGACCATTATTTATTGTTTCTGGGGGATATCACCCCCAGAAAGCGATCTGCTAATTGACTAACAAACCTCCCCCCCACCTCAGCGCCGCATTGGAATGGACTGTTTGTAGGACACTGCTGTATGCAAATGGCTGCCACATTTCACCCACAATGGACAGTCAATCCACTTTATAATAAATTCAGTGAACTACTTTGAGGCATCTCAACGACATGATAAGGTACTTTTTTCAATTGCAACAATTATTAGCATATTAATAGATATTCTTTGTGCGCTGAAATCTCGGGCAATTTTACAGCGAAAAAAAAAGCATTGAAATCTGAGCAGATTTGGTCTGCTCTCTGGTATATTCAGAGTTTCTCTCTCACTCTCACACCCTCTCTCTGTCTGTCTGTCTGTCTCTCTCGCTTTGGGAAGAAAAGACAATGTAAATTGTGAATAATGAGCTAGAAAATGTCCCCTATACTTCCAGTCTCCACCTCCCCCAGAGGGAAGCGTAAGCTAACCGGAAACCTAAGGCATAATAGCAGCAAATCACATCACTGGGAACTGGGAGGTGGAAGATGTTAATGTGTTATCCATCCCTCCCCCATTACTTGTTTACTAATGAGGCATGTGTTTAATTACAGAAAGCATTTTACTCTTTTTTAAAAAAAACTTTGCCTCAAGCTTTTCTTGTTAATCCTCCAACAACCACAACTTTGATTTATATAGCGCCCTCCACGCCGGACGGCATCTCAGAGCTCTTCACAATTGCGGATCCCGGGACCGAGCCAGGGGCAGGGGTAGAAAGGTGACCAAAGGCGCGGTCGAAGAGAAAGGTCATTAGCTGTGATCTGAAACTGGGAAGAGAGGGGGCGAGGTGAAGGGAGTGAGGAAGGGAGTTCCAGAGCCTCGGGGCGTAGTGGCTGAAGGCACGGCCGCCGAGGATTCGGGGAACATGGAGGATTTGGGGGACATGGAGGAGGGCAAACCCGGTGGAGTGAACGCTGGTTTGGGGAGAGAGGAGATCAGAGAGGTGGGGGGGGGGGTGCATAGGAGTGAAGGAATTTGAAAACAAGGGAGCAAAAACAAAATCAACACACCCCAACTGCAGGGCATGTCCACAGAAGACTTCTCAATGCCTTTGTTTAACGCTGGCCTGTAATAATAAATTAATAATAATGATAATAAAATCCTTGCATTCGTGACATTGCCCTTTCATGTCGAGGCGAAGTCCCAAGGCGTTTCACAGGAATTTACTTTGAAGTGTAGTCACTGTGCAATTGTGTTGGCGAATGCGGCAGCCAATTTGGGCGTAGCAACATCTCGCTAACAGCCATGAAAGTGAATGACCGGGGTTCTGAACCAAATGCAAGGATTAGAGTCACTTTACCTACCCGAGGGAATCTCTCCTTCTTAACACTGTGGAAAACCCCTCTTCCCCTACCTCCCCCCCCCCCCCCCCCCACCATTAAGAAAGTCCAGACTTAATAGGGGATTGATGGCCCATTTTTGAACTTGTCATTCTCTCTGCATTATGTATTTCGAATGTGTGACTGTGGGTAGGTAGCGGGTGTGTTTATGTGTGGGAAAAGTGGGGTGTATGTGTGTGGGGAGGGTGTGCATATGTATGTGTAGGGAGGGTGTGTGTGTTTATATATGGGGCGAGAGTGTTTATATATGTCTGGAGTGTATGTGTGTGTATTTATTTGTAGGGAGGGTGCATGTTTATGTGTGATGTGTGTGTGAATATATGTGGGGTGTGTGTGTTTACGTATGGGCATGTGTTTATTTGTGGGGTGTGTGTTTATGTGTGGGGAAGTTGTATGTGTGTGTATGTGTGGGGTGGGGAGGGCGTGTGGGTGTATATGTGGGGAGAGTGTGTGTATGTGCAGGTGGATGTGTGTGTTTATGTATGGGGAGGGTGTGTGTGTATGTGTGGGGTGGATGGGCGGTGGTGGGATAGTGGTTCAGAGGTGCGATGAATTCGAATCATGAGTTAAGTGAACCTTGATGTGGGCAGCAAGTATGTGTGTTGCACTGGTTACCGTGGGGTGGGGGTTATTGTCTGCTGCTGGCCTGGTGTGAGTGCCATTTATAGACAGCCTCATTAGCACACACAGCAGTCTGCCCACCCATCAACCTTGCAATGACCTGCCTTGCCAAAGCAGATGAAACGAACAGTGCAGTTAATCCTCCCTGGCCTCTCGCAATACAATATTAGTGAGTTTGGAATACACGTTACTTCCCCTTTCTACAGGTTTAACTCACCACCACCACCACCAACAACAACAATAACTAGTTGCCTTTATATAGTGACCTTTCCCTTTCCCTCCATCCTTCCCGTCCCTGACCCCAGCTTGAATCTGAAGCAATGACTGTCCAGCGCCTTGGGATGTCCTCCTGACATGAAAGGCGCTATACAAGTGTAATTTTATTGTTGTTGTCCTATATAGTAGCGGAGTCTGACTCCGAGCCGAGGTGGGGGGATGTGACCACCCTCATGTGGAGGGCAGGGGCAAGTCGGAGGGATTGAGGGTGGGAGTTCCAAAGCTTCGGGGCGTACTGGTTGAAAACACGGCCGCTGATGGTGAAACGGAAAGGTCCAAAGAGGAGGCCAGAGCCAGCCGATCAGGTGGAGGAGTGAATGGGGGGAAGGAAATCAGATATGCAGAGAGGTGCGAGGGCACGAAGGGACTTGAAAATGATATCTGGTCGCTGAACCCCTTCTCCTCGGTGGGAAGAATTATCAGTAGGTCACTGTATACCTGGTCCTGTATCGGAGTCCTGTAGAGTAATGGTTAGTGCGCTCGCATTGCAAGCGAGAAGTCCTGGGTTCTATTCACAAGTGGAGTAAGTTTTCTTACTGCACATACTTCTGGCAGTAAGTGGCAACCCAGTTGTTAGTTGATTAGCTCCTGTAGCTCAGTGATTAGAGCATTCGCCTTCAATCAATCAACCAACCAACCAACCAATCAATCAATCAAAATTTACATTTATATAGCGCCTTTCACGTCGAGAGGACGTCCCGAGCACTGTACAATTAGGTAGGGACAAGAGCAGGGGTGGGGGGAGGGGTCGAGGCAGGATGAAGAAGTGTAGGAATATTGACTGTATATTTGTGGGTGAAACGCGGCAACCAAATTGCGCACAGCAGTGTCCCACAAACAGTTGCGGAAATGTGGCCGGGGAGAAAGGGGGAAAGAGGGCAAGGGGGGAGAGGGAGAGGGAGGGAAAGGTGGGGTGGGGTAAGGTCAGGTAGGAAGTGTGAGACCTGTGTTCGAATCCAGGCAGGTGAAACCTTGGGCAAGTTTCCTCACTCCACACGCCTAATAATAATTATATATAGATAATAATAATAATCCCTCCAAAAAGAACACAATAATAAAAATTGGTCATTTTCAATCCACGACTGTTTGTGGGGACGCTGCTGTATGCAACTGGCTGGCGCGTTTTGCCCACAAAATATACAGTCAATTCACTTTACACTATATTCTGTGAAGCGCTTTGAGACATCGATAAGACGTGAGAAGCGCTATATCAAATGCAAGGATCATTATTATTACTATTGTTATAACTTGTCCCTTTCACATGGAGCAGCATCTCGGAGGCTAACCACAAGCGGAGCCTAACACCGAGCCGTTATTCATGATTATTATTATTATTATTACTGTATTAGCAGATCGCTTTCTGGGGTTAATAATCCCTCTCAAAAACATGTGGGCACCCAATCCGTGACTAATTTTAGGACATGTAATATACTTTACATTATGTTCTATGAGATGCCTCAACGAGATGATATGACGCTATATAGCAAATGCAAGAATTATTATTAGTAAACAGTGTCTTGGCCTCACCACCTTTCTTGGGCGGTTGGGGTGGAGGGGGCAGAGTGGGGAGAAGCAACCCTGGCCCTATCTTTAATTACACCCAGGTTAGAGAAAAAGCTCCTGGTGTCTGTACTAAAATTTCCCCTTTGGAAGCTCGTTACCAGTGTCCTCTTGTTCTGGTGTCTCGGTTGTTTCTAGGTTTACGTTCTCGATCCCGGTTAAACTTTTACATGCCTCTATGAAGTGCCCAGTTGAGAGATGGTTCTGAATCAGAACCAGGAGACCGGGAGACAAAGCCCTCGGGGGGGTGGGGGGGTGGGGGGTGGAGGAGAAAATTCACTTTGATTTCCTCTTCCATCTTTTTTCTGACCATCATTTAATTATACACTTTACAGTGTACAGCAAAACAACACTCGATAATTCAATGTTCAGAGTAAGGCTGGGGGTGGCAGTGGTGAGATGAGAGGTAAGTTGGAGTGAGATATGCGCTGTCTCAGATTAATATTGTGATGTGATGCCTGGTGACGGAGATCATTACCATACTGTAAATTGGAACAGAGTCCTGGAGATGGGATCTCTAATGAGAAAAGGCTGGGATGACTTTGGACAATATATCAAGGAACATTGTCCGTGCGCTCACAGGCTGCTGGGAAGAGTAAACACCGGGAAGTCAGGACTCAGAGCTGAAATGACGTTGAGATGCTCAGATTCGAGTTTAGTAAATAATCACCCTTCGCCAAATGACACTTCACCACAACAGTGTTTATTGACTTGCGGAGAGAGTCAAAGGTGGGGAGAGGATAGTGAGTTTTCCGAGAGATATCAGGAAACGGGGACAAACTGAAGAGTTTTTCCTTGGGTTGGATTGGAATTCCCAACAAAATGTCCAGGGATCGGAAGGACTTGAACGTCACTCTGAGCTCAGTGTATCCTGGAACTCCAGGGCAGGTGGAGTGGGGTGGGGCATTGCATTGTCAGAGGCACAAGCCTTCGGGCAAGATGTTAAACCAAGGCAAGTCAGGGCGAAACCGTGGGCAAGTTTCCTTACTCCCCACGTCTAATAATAATCCCTCCACAAAAAAGTCACAATAATAAAAAAATTAGTCATTTCAATCCACGACTGTTTGTGGGACGCTGCTGTGCTCAATTGGCCACGTTTCGCCCACACATATACAGTCAATTCACTTTACAGTATATTCTGTGAAGCGCTTTGAGACGTCTAGAAGACGTGAAAAGCGCCATATCAAAGTGCAAGGATTATTATTACAGTCTGTGCCTGTTCAGGTAAAGATCCCATGCCGCTATTGGAAAAGAGAATTGAGTCTCTCTCTTTCTCTCTCTCTCGGTGTCCTGGCCAATAAATCTCCCAAATAAAATCAGTCGCACCCTCCACGTTTGCTTGTGGGACCTTGCCATGGCGATAAATTGTCCGCTGCGTTCAGCTACACTTTGACAGCCATTACTGAA
This sequence comes from Hydrolagus colliei, assembly GCA_035084275.1. NCBI lineage: Eukaryota > Metazoa > Chordata > Chondrichthyes > Chimaeriformes > Chimaeridae > Hydrolagus > Hydrolagus colliei. Next base: position 13,806,842 of record CM068757.1, on the reverse strand, counting down.
AAGTGGTTCCAAGGCAATGGAACCACACCAGGCGATGGAATGTCAGAATCGAGTCAGCCTCTGTAGCCGCCTTGCTAGTCCGGTTCCTGAGCCAAACAGGTCCTCAGTACCTCCAATACTGCACTCCTTCCCTTGCCTGTCATACCTCCCGTTTCAATAATCAGACATCGTCAACAGCAGCCAATTCCGATAGTTGCATCTCCTAATACAGTGGCTTCCAAACTTTAAACAGCAGCCTCCCCCCCCACCCCCCCCCCCCCCTCCCCCACCTCCCCAACACAGCAAAGTTTTTGTTGCGCCCACCCTCCTTCACACTCGGCTCCACCCACTCGGGTCCTCGGCTCCACATGCACTCGGAGACTCTAAAGCTCTGTGTGTCCCCAGCCAACAGTATGCACCCCCCCAAGGGAGGCATGCCCCAGTTCGGAAACCATTATCCTAATACATATACACACACACAGAAAGACTCATACACACACACACACACACACAAAGACACACATACACCAGTACCCTGACCCAACCCACTGGATTTTTCAGACTCCAGTCGTGCGGTTACTCTGAGGCGTGGGAAGTCACCGCCAGGAGAGACTGTTAAGGCAGCTTTGGTGCCACACTAATGACAAATCACTTTGACATTATACCACCCACCAATTATGCCATTAAATACAATTCACAGACTGTTATGAGAGTATCGTGGTTAATGCAGTATCTTCTTTCAGATTTCTTTTCCCAGAGACTTAACTCATCACGCAGCCACAGCAACCAAATCTTTTTGAGACGCCTAAGGTGGAGATAAAGTAAAACTTTACATTTGGCTTCCTGTTTTAATAATAATAGTAATATTTGCATTGGATACGGCGCCTTATCACGTCATCGAGACGTCTCAAAACGTTTCACAGAATATACTGTGAAGTGGATAGACTGTGGAGTCCTTTAGTATTTTAGTGGTTAGAGCGCTCACGTCACAAGTGAGACACCTGCGTTCGATTCCCAGGCAGGGCTAAATGTAGGGCAAGTTTCCTTATTCCACATGCGTCTGTTTACCCAGCAGTAAGTAGGGACCCAGTTGTTAGTCGATCGGCGGATCGCTTTTACTTAAAAAAGGAATTGAACCCTCGACCCACGACTTTGTGTGGGACGCTGCTGTGTGCAACTGGCTGCCGTATTTCACCCACAAATATACAACTAATTAATTTGAGACTATTATTATCATATATAACTGTTTGGTGGGCTACACCGGGCACCCAACTGTGCGTAGCAGTGTCCCACAAACAGTCATGGATTGAGCGACCAAATGTATTGGGGGAGATGCGGCCATCATTACCACCAATCGACTAACAACCAGGTTGCGTGCTTACTGCTAGGTAAACAGAGGCGTGTGGAAGAAGGAAACGTATAAGGAAACTTGCCTAAGGTTCTGCCCTGTCCGGAAATTGAACCCAAGTCCTCTCACTTGCGAGGCGAGTGTGCTAACCTCCGAGCTACGAGACTCCATGGAGTTCTTTGTGCGACGGGATTGATTTGGAGCTCCAGCCAGACTGAGGGCTGTGTGTTTACAGTGGCAGATTTGAGCGCCTGGGGATGAGGTGGGAAGAACAGCGAGTTTATCAGCTTTATCGCTGAAATGTCAGTTTATGTGAACTGAGGAGTATTGATGTTCGAATGATCTGAATCTCTAGAGGGGGAGTTTCTACTTGATTGAGAAGGCTTCCCACACGAGTCACTCTATCTCTCTCTCGCTCTCTCTCTTTCTCCTCCCACTTTCCCCTTTTTCTTTCTTTTTTTTGTGTGTTTCGCCCACATATTCACTTTACAGTGTATTCTGTGAAATCCTTTGATATGTTTAGAAGACAGTGATGAGATGCTATATCAAATGTACGGATTAATATTCTTTCTTTTCTCTATCACTCCTTTCCCTCTCTCTATGCTCTGTCTGCCCCTTTAGCCATTCTCTGAATCCATCCTTTCTCTCTCTAACCTCTAATCTCCTCAATCGCTCCCCTCATCTTTCTCTCTCTGTTTCTCTCCCCTCAACCTCACCTCCATCTTTTCTCTCTCTTCTCAATCTCTCTTTCCCTCTCCCCCTCTCTAACCTCTTTTGCTCTCCTCTGCTGTCTATTAGCACTAAGCTTGACATAATGCTACAGAAACTCTCTCCGCGCCCCCGCTATACCTTTGGCTAATTCGCCTAATTTGCCTAATTCGCCTAATAATAATCCGTCAACAAAAATCCACGGTAGTAAAAATTGGTCATTTCAATCCACAACTCTTTGTTGGACACTGCTGTGCGCAATTGGCTGTCGCATTTCACCCACAAAACATAAAGTCATTTAACTTTACAGTATATTCTGTGAAGCGCTTTGAGACGTCGATAGGATGTGAAAAGCGCTACATCAAATGCAAGGATTATTATTAGTATTATATTGCGGCTGGTGACAAAGCGTGCGTAACGAAGGCAGAGCCACGTGCTGGGAGATGCTCTGTTAGGCGCGGGTGTTGAACGGTGTGTCTGTGTGCCTGCCGCTGACAGATAGCTTCACTCTCACTCGCTTAACATGTGTCAGGCAAGGCTCCCAATCAGCCACAAACCCATTAAACAACCTGTTTTCACTCAGCAATGAGCTGCCACTTTATTTTGTGTACTGAAGGGGAGAGAGAGAGAGAGAGAGACCAGGAGTACATGTCGCTTACTAACCTTCAGTCTTTTTATAGTGAAGCCTTAAGCACTCGAGATAATGATTGCAAGTTATTATTAACCAAATCACATTAAGTGCCTCTCAGCTCAGTCCACCTCCATGATTATTAACGTGAGCAACTCTCTATAATACGCCATTTAAATCCACACTTTCGATTAAAACACAGCACTTTGACTGTGCCTGTCAGTGGGGGGGGGAGACGTCCGCAAAAAACATTATACCACCCGAGATGCTGTTTAATGTGTCAATCTCGGTGACTCCCATGCAGTAATCTTTGTCTCACTGACAGTAAGACGGGTGTCATCCTGGATCATTCAGTGGCACTCTAGCCTATTAGTCAAAAGGTCGTGGCTTTGAGTTCCCGTGTTGTGAGCTTGAGCTGAGGCTGCTGTTCCAGTCCAACGCTGGGGTTCGTGTGTTGACTAGTGTCCGGCGATATCGATATATCGGTTATACCGATATAATTTTTCATATCGATATGCTGATATCGGAATTTAAAATATAACGATATATCGAAAAATTTGATATAAAAAAATATCGTTATATCGTAAATATCGGTACATCATTTTCGGCAATATATCGGTATTATCAGTATAATGTGAACTTTTCCAACTTACCTTGTCACCGGCATTGCAAACTTCCTGGGCCTAGAGCATGGAATGCGGGCGCCCTCCCGAATGCGCGCACACCTCCGAATGCGCACGCGCCCCCGAATGCATGCGCGTGCGCGGTATAAAGAAACCCGGAAATATCGATATATCGGTATATATCGATATGAGCCCACCGATATATCGATATCGGAAAATTTCCATATCAACGGACCCTAGAGTTGAGCCTTAGTAGCCAGTGTTGGTAATGCCACTCAACAACAACAACAACAACAACAACACACAGATGTAGCGCTCTCCACACCGGGCAGCGTCTCGACTGTAGAGGGTGGCATAGCTGAGCCTGAACTCTTCCCACCCAACTCCTCCACACTCTCCACATACACACACGCAGACACTACAAACATACATACACACACACATAAACACCACATGCCAGACACTCTCCACATAGATACACACAGACACATACATATACGCAGATACATACACAGACACACACATCCAGACACACACACACAAACACTCACAAACATATGTGTGCACACACACATATATACACACACATTATATATACACATATATATATATGCAGTCACACATACTTATACACACACACACATATACACACACACAGATACATAAACATGTTTTTCTGGTCTATAAATAGCAGCCCCGTCAGGGGGCCCAAGACCCTGTGTGCGATGGTTCATAAGAGCGTCAGTCTGTCGGCCGGTGCATTTGCTAATCTGTTGTTGTCGAGTGCAGGGAATCTTCTTCTCCTCATATTCATTGCCGCCGCCTCCGACACTTGTGATGAATGGCTTCCCCCGATCGAGCCGTTCTGCTCTACTCAAGAGACGTCGCTTTGCAAAATGTGATTTACGCCAACAGCGGCTGGGAGCCGACTACACCCGTCAGGGCTGCCTGCGGCCATCTTCGCCCACTTCCTGAAAACTCCTTTGCACAACTATAATTAGTATCCACGATAATTATTCTGAATAATCATTTAGAATAAGAATTGATCACAATGTCCGGGCCAACAAATCTCCCCCCGATAAAATTGGTCGCTCTTTTCGGGGCGGCTTGTGGGACGTTTCTGTGGCTGCCATACAACGTCTACAAAATACACAGTCACTACACTTTACAGGTGTAACCTGTGAAGCCCCCTTGAGACGTTTCGACGATGTGATAAGGTGGCAAATTAATAATCAATGGTAATAATTGAATGCGGGCAGATGTGGCAGCGAAAAGCAGGCATTGTTCCTGTCGTCATCAGCGTAACCGCGACTGTTGTATTTACATATATACTCAGAAATGGTTGGACAAAATACCCAGTGAATCAAAATATCAACTTGCTGCAAAACGTAGCTATTTTGGGGCGTTCAAATATATCAAGAAAAGCAGCATCCATTCATATTTAATGTGGCAATGCTATTGCGCTGACACATCACTGAATACCATTTACTGATCTTGAGCTTTCTACCCCCCCACACACCCGCCCCAACCCAACTCGACAGCTACAACAGCAACAACTTGGATTTATATCGCGCCCTCCACTCCGAACGGCGTCTCAGAGCGCTTCCCGATAACGGATCCCGGGGAATCCGAGCCAGGGGGAGGGGGAAGAAGGTGACCCGAAAGCGCTGTCGGAAAAAAAATGTCTTCAGCCAAGAGCAGAAGGTAGCAAGACGAAGGGAGTGAGGAAGGGAGTTCTCGTAGCGAGACGAAGGGGCGTAATGGATGAATGCACGGCAGCCGATAGTGGAGCGGCGGATTCCCTTCCTCAGCTCCCCCCACCCCCAGGATGTCAGCGCACTCCTCTCTCCCTCGCCCCGATTTCCGCTGGGGTGAACCTCTCCTCTCCTGTTGTTGTGTGTGACAGACCGACGACCTGTACAAGTACGACAAGTTTTTCCCGGACGGGACGGGCGGGCGTCCGAGGCGACCTTTGAACCTGACCCAGATCAGCTCACCCTGGAAACCAGAGGTGAGGAGAGAACGTTTCATGCAGAAAAATGTATGTTTTATATTCCGTTTGATAAAGAAATGTGTTTCGACCAGCCGCTTGTCTGACACACTGGGAAAGTCCACCTCCGCGATAAACAGTCACCAAATCAGACTGAGAATTACACACACACCGACCACCTGCACATGGGTATGTCCCCTGATGAAATACGCATACCCTCTGCGCTTTGGAATGTCCACCTGCTCCTGTAGCTCAGTGGTTAGAGCACTCGCCTTACAAGCATGAGACCTGTGTTCGAATCTGGGCAGATCGGGGCGAAATCCGGAACAAGTTTTCTTACTCCACACGCATAATAATAATCCCTCCCGCCCCCCCACCAAAAAAAACCACTATAATAGAATTGGTCATTTTCAATCCACGACTGTTTGTGGGATATACCGGTGAGCTGCAGGTCTCCGCAAATGCTGAACAAACAAAACACACAGGGTGAAGTCTCGGAGCGCTTCACAGCGGGTGGGTGTTGGATACAGAGGAGTGCGGGATTATATATTTTCAATGACAACAACAACTTGCGTTTATATAGCGCCCCTCACACAGCGCTGGGCCCCGGGGCGTTTAAGCTTTCCTGACTTTGTGGGGGCGGGGGGGAAGCAGAGACCATGTGCGAGCGAGATCCTGGCAGACCAGTTGGAGAATCTTTGTCGCGCAATCTATCCATCTATCTATCAGCCCATTAAACAGCTTTAGTACCCAATTAGCCCAAAGCGTGAGTAATGGCACAGAGAGAGAGAGGCAGCTTCAAGCCTCCAGTTTTTCCCCAGTGATGGATTATTCCCAGGTGCTGCTCGCTCCGAGCTGGATTATAGCTCCTGAGTCAGGCTCCACATTGATCAGTGTGTGCACACAAGCCACCGCTTCATTCTCACCCATTATACATCAAGGAGCACGACGGAGATCAGTCCAGTGACTGACGTGGGGTGATTTGTCCGAGCAGATTCACATCCAGGTTAACAAAGGCAGAGCTGACCCCAGAGTAAATCAGCTCCGTTGTCAGAAGGTGTCGGACGCCAGGGGTGGAGGGGCGGCGGGGGGGGGGGGAGAGAGGCAGTGAACAGCTGTAACCGTGGCAACCAAGATGTAGCTTAATATATCTAGCCTTCCTGTTTGGAGGTGTTGTGTTCTGTTTGTTCAGCATTTGTGGAGTTCCTGCAGCTCAGTGGTTAGAGCACTCGCCTTACAAGCGAGAGACCTGGGTTCGATTCCCGGCAGGTCAGGTCAGGGCGAAACCTTGGGCGAGTTTCTGTACTCCACATACACGCCTGATAATAATCCCTCAAAAAAAAACAGTAATAAAATTGGTCATTTCAATCCACGACTGTTTGTGGGGACGCTGCTGTGCGTAATTGGCTGCCGCGTTTCGCCCACAAATATACAGTCAATTCACTTTACAGGACATTCTGTGAAATGCTTTGAGATGTCTAGAAGATGTGAAAAACGCTATATCAATTGCAAGGATTATTATTATTATTATTATCCTGTACCTAACCTCTAGTCATTCCCTCTAGTCATAAAGATAAAGCTTTACCTGTGGCTCAGTCGGTCGTGCTCCCACCTCTGGGTTTGAGAACTGTGGGTTCAAGCCCCTGCCCCCCCCTCAAGTCCTAGACCTTGCAGTCTAGGCTGACGCTCCAGCACAGTGCTGGGGATGAGGGGAGTGTGACATTCTCCAACGGGGAGGAGAGTAGAGATATTGAGGGATATGGGGCATTGGGATCATGTCAGTTCAATGTGGTAATTCCAACAGGATTCTAAGCATGAAGTCAGCACACAGTAGACCATGAGATCCACCAAGGATTGTAAGCTGGGAACGCTGACCATTCATTGCTGCAATACAGTTGGCGTGCGTGTTTGTGTGAAAGTGTGTGACCACCAAGAGTGGGGCGTTCCAATAAGTTGTTGTTTTGGGGGGGGTGTTCTGCCCGCAGTACAGAGGCCAGGTCAACCTCCACGTCTTCGAGGATTGGTGTGGCTCCTCCATTAATCAGCTTCGGAAGAACATCCACTTCCCACTGTATCCTCACGTGAGTAAACGCTGAGGTTGCCTTGTGTGTGGGCATCTTGTTACAGATACACACACAATATACACACACGCATACAATACACACACATTGTCTCATTTGTTCGGAGATGCCGCCTGGCGTGAAGGCTGCTTTATAACTGTAAGTTGTGGTTGTTGTTTCAGACTCGAACCTCTGTCAATAAAATCGCCGTGGCTCCGAAATGGAAAAACTACGGGCTTCGGATATTTGGCTACATTCACCCTTACAAAGATGGTAAGGACAGGGAGCCGAGAAGTTACAGAAAGACTTGGTGGCAATAATGGCCGTGTTTAGCGGGAATAAGCTGTTGTCATCGTTGCTATTTGTTTCCCAGGTGATTTCCAGTTTGCGATAGCCTCCGATGATAATTCTGAGTTGTGGCTGAGTCAGGACGAGGTGCCTGCGAACGCCAGACTGTTGGTGCGAGTGGGCAAGGTACGGAGCTCAATCTCAGTCTCGTTCGCTGGGCTGTTCGAGGGCTTGTGGGGAAGCACCTTAGATATTCACAGCACAGAAGGAGGCCATTCGGCCCATTGAGTCTCTCGCCCTCACTGAACCCTGTGACTCATCCATCCCGTGATTCTCTTCCAGCTCGGCACGGAATGGGCGGCACCCGGGGAGTTTACCAAGTTCCGGTCCCAGCTCTCCAGCCGTGTACAGTAAGCACCAGCTTCATTCCAAATTCCTCTGCTTACATGCCTCTGTCTACCCGACAGCACCACAACAACAACAAAATTACATTTGTAGAGTGTCTTTCACATCGGGAGGACGTCCCAAGGGGCTGAATGGTCAGGGGTCAGGACCCGAGCATGAGTTGGGGGCGAGGTTGAGATGAGGGAGGGTAGAGAGGTAGGCGGGCGACTGAAGGCATGGTTGAAGAGGAAGGTCTTGAGACCAGTCTTGAAGGAGGCAAGGGAGGGAGCAAGGCAAAGGAATTGAGTATGGGCAGCGAGGCTGAAAGCCCGGCCGCCAATGGTAGGGTGGGTTGGCTGGGAGACATGGTGCAGGCCGAATGTAGGAAGCGAACAGGCTGATAGGGGGTCAGCATGTCAGAGAGGTAGGAGGGGTGGCAAGGGTGTGAAGGGCTTTGAAAGAGAGGACGAGGATCTTGAATTCGATCCTCTGAGGAATGGGGAGCCGGTGGTGCCGAGTGAGGGTGGGGGTGATGGGCGGTGGCGGAGCCTGGTGAAGGGCAGTAAGGAGGAACCTGCTTGTTAACCGATTGTCACCTAATCCATGACTACTACGGTCACCCTCCCCCTTCCCCAGACAGGGCGTTGAGCTCCACTACCGTTAATTATATATGCCCCAAAGGATGGAAAATGAGTTAACGTTTCAGATCGATGACCTTTTGCCAGCGCTGGAGGATGTTGGAAGGGAGCAGATTATAGGGACAGACAGAGAAGGTGGTGGGGAAGAAAATACAAGCCAAACTTTAGGTGGTAGACATAAGATGCTGAGACCAGAGGTGTTGAAGATGCAAGACTATTTTTGAACGATGATATTTCCCTGGCGTCGGATAGCTCTGCTCTTTGGACAATTAACAGCTACGTAGGTACAGTGTGTGCCTACAACCCCCATCAAAGTATCTCCTCAGTGACACGAGTCACAGGGCTGTGCGGAGCTTGACATTTCTCATCCTTTTCATTGCTTCGTCAAGAAACCTGCAGCTGCCAATCCACCTTCTGCTTCTGCGTTGAGGAGCAGTGATCTATATCCTAAACATCTAACCCAACAAATCCCGCCCCCCCCCCCCCCCCCCCCCCACACCAGATAAAAACTTGGTCACTCAACTCACAAGGCTGTTTGCAGGACATCGCTGAGCACAAATTGGCTGCTGCGTTCGCCCACAAAACCACACAGTCACTACACTTTGCAGTATATTCTGCAAAGTGCTTTGAGATGTCTGGGTGACCTGATAACAATTCTATTACTACGAATAATAATAATCCTTGCATTTGAGATAGCGCTTCTCACACCTTCTAGACACCTCAAAGTGCTTCACAGAACATGCTGTAAAGTGGATTAACTGTGTTATTTGTGGGCACTGCTTAAGACATAAATATCATTACTTATTTGATATTATTATGCAGTACAGAGTGTTAATAATTATTTGCTAATATGCCCGACAATCGAAAGAATGAGCCATGGGCTAGCATAAAGTAATCAGTGAACACACTAAGCTGTACACACTTGATTAATTGACATTGGAGAGAGCGAGGCAGATTACATTGGCATGCTGAAGATTTAAGATTACGCTTCCTTCATTCTGATTCATTCCTCCGCCGTTATCCTCGTTGTCTCAACAGCAATAAGAATAAGAGGAATAATAAGAATAAAACACACAGGCGGATTGCAAGGTCTTTTCATACGAGGCCCTGGTGAAAGTGGGAAAGTTTCAGTTTTATCTTGTTTATTTCTGTGCTTCCCCACATCCCCTCCAACTATAGTCCTCCCCATCCCTCCACTCTCCCCCCTCGCCCCCACCTCCCACTAGCAATGTCTCCCTAACAGGGGTACATTGTAGCTCAGTGGTTAGAGCACTCGCATTTGCGAGCGTGAGACCTGTGTTCAAATCCAGGCAGATCAGAGAGCAACCTTGGGCAAGTTTCCTTACTCCACACACCCACGCCTAATAATAATCCGTCCCCCAAAAAACACAATAATAAAAAATTGGTCATTTCATTCCACGACTGTTTGTGGGGACACTGCTGTGCGCAATTGGCTGCCGCGATTCGCCCACAAATATCCAGTCAGTTCAGTTTACAGTGTATTCTATGAAGCACTTTGAGACGTCGATAAGATGTGAACAGCTGTCCATCAAATGCAAGGATTATTATCATTATTATATTATTTATAATAGCCATGAATTGATTGAGCAGTTTTATTTGGGGGATTGTTGGTCAGGAGAAAGCGAGAGAGAGAGAGAAACTCTAGTCTCTTATGGAATAGCGCTGGAGGATTTTTAACGTCCCCCTGCTGGAGTTAACTGCTGCCCATGAACAATCCTGAGTTCAGTGTTTTTTTCTTTCTCTCTATTAATGTCAGACCGCCAGTCAGACAGGCAGAGGCACGTCTTGTAGCTCTTCTGCGTTTGCAGTCTGAGCGCCCACCCGGGAGCAGTTCTATTGTGGGCTGAACACAGCCATCACTGCTGCTGCTGTGTTGATCTTATCTTGGCAGTTTTGTGTCCGTGTAGCTGACAGAGCCCTGAAGTTATCTGCGCGAAGAATACTGTCAACTGCTTGTTGCTGCCGTTCCACCCATCTTTATCGAGCCTCGAGCTCACAGTTATGGCTGCCGCTAGTGCAGTGCAGGGGGGTGGAAGGCGAGATTGACAGAGGTGCTGACCTTCAGACCGAGGCCCCCCATCTGAGCCTTTTCGGGTGGACGTTAAACATCCCAAGACACTATTGGAAAAGATAGGGAGTTTTTGTCTCTCTCTCTCTCTCTCTGTCTTCTGTCTGAAAATCCCTCGGAGAGACTTAGTCGTTCGCTTGTCGGCCGTTTGCGTTGATGTTGCTGTGCAGGAATGGACCTCATCGTTCACCTACAGAACATACAGTCACTCCACTTCCCATTGAAATCCTGCAAAGCGCTTTGAGAACATGAAAAGCGAAGATTTGTTAATACAACAACAACAACAAAGTTACACTTATAGAGCGCCTTTCACGTCGGGAGAACTGTTAGGTCGGGACCCAAGCAGGAGGTGGGTGGGGTGGGGGGTGGGGGTGTGTGGTCGGGATAAGGGGAAGGAGAGTAGGAGAGTGGGGAGAGTTAGGAGCAGAAGGCACGGTCGATGGTAATAATAATGGTCATCATAATAAATTGAAAAGAATGGTTCACACCGTGTTAATGTATGAACCCCACCCTTTTGTTACTATCCCTCACTGCCCGACAGTCACTGGCTGGACTAAGGCTTACAATCGCAACAACAGCAAAATTACACTGGTATAGCGCTTTTCACGTCAGGAGGACGTCCCAAGGCGCTGGACAGTCAATGTTTCAGAACAAAATAACGTTTACAACAACAACTTTTATTTATATATATATATATACATATATTAATGTCTTTCAGTAACTTGGGACTTCCTCCCGAAGTGAAAGGCGCTATACAAATGCCATTTTTGTTGTTGTCGATTTTGCTGTTGCTACAAATGGCGCGCAACGGTGTCCCACAAGCAGTCGTGGAAGTGGGGTTAGGGGGGAAAGAGGGTAAGGCGAAAAAGCACGATACTAAAATTGGTCATTTCAATCCATGATTGTTTGCGGGACACTGTGCACAATTGGCTGCTGCGTTTAGCCCACAAATACAGTCAAATTCACTTTACAGTGAAGCGCTGTGAAGCGCTTTGAGAAGTCTAGAAGATGTGAAAAGCGCTATATCAAATTATTATTATCATCCAACCTATCACCTTCCCATCATTCAGCTACCTGCCTATAGGTCACCTGAACCTACGTACTCGCGTTAGGCTCTCTCACAGTGACTCAAAGTATCAAAGGGCTCTCTTCCCTCCACCCTCACTTATCGCTGTGTGTGGGGAGCTGTATCAATGCAAGTTGTTTGACCACTAGAGATGTCCTCATTGGCACCTTTGCTCTGTCCACAGTCTGATCGCCACAAAGAGATACTACTTCGAAGCCCTTCACAAGCAGGATGACAAGGGCTCGGATCACGTGGAAGTCGGGGTAAGTTGCCCTAATTTCACGAGATTTCAGTCTCCAATCACCAATAAGAGAATGTGACAAAGCACTTCATAGGATTTACTGTGAAGTATACTGACTGCATATTTTGCAGGCGAATGCGGCAGTCCACTCACTCACTCACTCACTCACTCACTCACTCACTCACTCACTCACTCACTCACTCACTCACTCACTCACTCACTCACTCACTCACTCACTCACTCACTCACTCACTCACTCACTCACTCACTCACTCACTCACTCACTCACTCACTCACTCACTCACACTTCCTCCCTCGCTCGTCCGCTCGCTCGCTTGCTCGCTCACTCACACTGACAGAGTACTGTGATGTGTGTGTTGGCCGAGGCTGTGCGCCCAAAATTTTAATTAATATTGCCAGTAAAGATACTGATTTAGGACATCCTCCTGGCCAGACAAGCTGGAAGTTCAGGTTATAATAAATCAGCTCCTGTTTGAATGACACTATGAGTGTCCAGAGTCTCGTTCCTAGAGAGTTTAACGACATCAACAAGTTATTTTCACTGCAGTTTCCATTTCACATCAAGGCATTCTGGCTGGAATATTAAGTGGGTGGGGAGCGAAGGCGGTGTGGGGGGGGGGGTTGATAAAATGTACATTTACATCTTGTGATTCACTAATTACATTTAGATTATAAATGCAACAGTGTAATTAATCCTACCTACCTCCTATTCACATTCAAAACTGTCAGCTACTTTCTCACAGCTATTTCTCCTCGCTCCACTGTACATCCCTCATTTTTTCCCCCTCTCTCCCTCCGTGTGTGTGTGTGTGTGTATACACATACACGCATCTATAAAATAAACGCTCAAATTACACTTTACAGTATATTCTGTGAAGCGCTTTGAGACTATGGCGTGATGAGGTGTTATATCAAATGCAAGGATTATTATTAATACACATTTTCTGTGTGCGTGAGTGTATGTTTTTCTTTCTGTACATGAGTGTGTGTATTTTGCTGTCTGTTTTCATGTGCATGTTTTCCTGTGTGTGTGTGTGTTTCTCTGTGTGTTTTTCTGTACGTCGTCTGGCGTGGAGGGGGCCATAAAAATGCAAGTTGTTGTTGTTGTACGCGTGCTTCTGTGAATATGTTTCCGCGTGTGTGTTTCTGTGTGCGTGTGTTTTTCTCTGTGTGTGTGTGTGTGTGTGTGTGAGCAGGTATGCGGGTGAGCGTGTAGCTATGTGTGAGTGTCTGTCTGTCTGTCTGTCTCCCTACCTCTCTCTCCTGCCATCACCTCAGAAATGACGCGCGAGTGATTTGTGTGTGCGTGGGTTTCTGAGACCTGATTATCAGCACCAGGGTTGATTCCTCCTGTCTGAGACGGGTCACAGCTGAGGCTTTGATTGCCACATCACTTCAACTGGCTGAGTGGCAACTTTCCACAAAATCCAAGATTCTGCAATTTGGAACGAAAATGTGTGAGGATAGCGGGGGGTGGGGGGGGGGTGTGGTGGAGGGGAGGGGAGGGGATCCTACTCAACGCAGCCTCATGTGTAATCTCCACAACGAGCAGAGGTGTTAATCTCCCCGCTCAGTGATCAGCAATCTCAGAAGTACATATGATGCTCATTATATAGACAATCCTCGTGGCAACTTGTATCACAATCATCATTTGATGTAGCGCCTCATCACGTCGATGAGGCCTCTCAAAGCTCTTCACAGAATATACTGTAAAGTGGATTGACTCTGTGTTTCGCAGGCAAAACAGTCTCGGATTGAGTGACCGTATTCTATTTTTTTGGAAGGAATTTATTACCCCTGGAAAGTGAACTGCCTGTCGACTAACGACCAGGTTCCTCCTTACTGCTGTGTAAACAGGGGCGTGTGGAGTAATAATAATAGTAATAATCCTTGCATTTGATATCGTGCTTTTCACATTTTATCGACGTCTCAAAGCGCTTCACTGAAAATACTGTAAAGTGAATTGACCGTATATTTGTGGGTAAAACGCGGCAGCCAATTGCGCACAGCAGCGTCCCACAAACAGTCGTGGATTGAAATGACCAATTTTTTATTATTGTGGATTTTTTGGGGAGGGATTATTATGAGGCGTGCGGAGTAAGGAAACTTGCCCGAGGTTTTGCCCTGACCTGCCTGGATTTGAACGCACACGCTCGTAAGGCGAGCGCTCTAACCACTGAGCTACAGGAATAAGGAAACTTGCTGAAGGTTTCGCCCTGTCTCGGGTTAGAACCCACGTCCTTTCATTTGCTGACCACTAACCACTGCAGGACCAGCCCCACCCACCCCGCCTCTCTCCCCCTCTCCCCATACCTCACACGCACTCAGCATCCCACTGCTATGCAGACCGACTGCTGTACGGTTCTCGTCAGATCACGAGCCAAGAGAGAAAAATAAAAATAAACGTGTGTTTGCACAGTAATCTGTACGGCTCCAGTGAACACACACGCGCAGTCACTGACTTAACTGCAGGTTACAGTGTGTCCAGTGAAGCGCATTGGGACGTAGCCCGGCGTGAAAGGTCCCATGGATCCAATGAAAGGAATTATTATTAGTAAATTCCTAAACAGGATGCGGGCAGCTGATTTGACATTGCCGCGGATTAAGGAACCCCCCCCACTCCCCCCCACCCCCACGCACTGGAAAAGTTGTGGTGGGGAGGGAGGGAGGGAGGGAGAAGGTTGTGATGTGGTGAATGTTAATGGATCGTTAATGAATCGTAACATAGCAGCAGCGAGGCAGGCAGTGAGGCTGTCACCAAAGTGTTTGGAGTTCACAAACGAAAGCATTGTACGTTCAGCGGGGTTATGGCAACTCGGGGGAGGGTGGGGGGAGCGGGGGGGGGGGTGGGCAGTTGGGGGGGGGGGAGATGCGGTTGGGATGTGTGGGCTTTTCAAAGGGAGACTTGAAATAAATGGGAGGCTTTTCTGTGCAAGGAGCTGTTTGTGCTTCTTTTGGATTCAGTTGCAGTTGTACTTTGTACGTGCTTTGCTGCAGCGAACTGTGTTTTCTGCAGCTTGTTGGCTTAGCCCCCAGGGCTGGCCCTGGCCTGGGCAAGGCAGATAAAAATAATAATAATATAATAATAATAATAATAATAATAATCCTCACAGTTGATATAGCGCTTTATCTCACATACAGAACGCTTAGAGGAGAGTGGGGAAAGCCCAAAACCTTTTTTATTTGGGGGCAATGGGTAAGGATTGTCAAATGTATAATAATAACTATTACTGATAATTAGTAATACTATTATTAATAGTGGATATTATTAATGGCGACTGTTAAGAAAACGATTGAAAAATGGCTTGCAAAAAATGTCCGGTGAACTACTGTACTATAAAAGTAACTGTGGGGATGTAATGGAGAGTAGGGGAGCGGGACTACGAGTTAGGAGGTGATTAATATGACATGTGCAAAGAAATCTAAGTGGTCTTCATAGGAAACTGAAGTGGACTCAGGTTATTGATCCATTAGGGGATTGTACGATTTATAAAGATAAGACTTCTGCAAGTTTTGCTGTCTTTGGAGTCCTATAGCTCAGTGGGTAGAGCACTCGCCTTACAAGTGAGAAACCTGGGTTCGATTCCTGGCATGTCGAAACCTTGGGCAAGTTTCCTTACTCCACATGGCTGATAATAATCCCTCAAAAAAAAATGGGTCATTTTTCACAACTGTTTGTGGGACGCTGCTGTGCGCAACTGGCAGCCGCGTTTCTCCTACAAATATGCAGTCAATTCACTTTACAGTATATCCTGTGAAGCGCTTTGAGACGTGTAGGAGATGTGAAGAGATCTGTATCAAATGCAAGGGTTATTATTATTATTTATTATCCCAGATTTACGTCTCTCTCTGTATACAGGTCGATCCTCGTAATTGTGCTTCGAGACAGGCGGATATCTTTCAGTTGACCTCTCGTCCTCTCTCCTCTCATTGATTCTCTCTTCTTTTCCAGTGGCGTCTGTTTCTGCCAGGGCTGAAGTTCGAGGTGATCGATTCCCTGCACATTTCTCTCTACGCAGGTAAAGACACGGAAATGCCGGGGTTCAAGCCGTCGTTCATTCTCGTTCCTGATCTGAAGTAGCCGGTGGGAAAGTATGTCACCTCTCTCCCCCTTAGCGTGAGCCAAGCTTACATCCGTGGAGCTCCTGTAGCTCAGTTGTTAGAGCATTCGCCTTTTACAAGCGTGAGACCTGTGTTCGAATCCAGGCAGATCAGGGAGAAACCTTGGGCAAGTTTCCTTACCCCACACGCCTAAACATAATCCGGAAAAAAAACCAACACAATAATAAAATTGGTAATTTCAATCCAGGACTGTTTGTGGGACACTGCTATGCGCGATTGGCTGCCGCATTTCGCTCTACACATATAGTCAATTGACTTTACAGTATACATTCTGTGAAGCGCTTTGAGACGTCGATAAGATGTGAAAATATATCATATATCAAATGCAAAGATTCTTATTCCTCTTATTATTATTATTCTGTGTGTCAGCCTGTTCAGGTGGATGTTAAAGACCCCATGCTACTGTTGGAAAAGAGAAGGGCGTTTCTCTCTCCTCTTGTCCCTCACTCCACGACTGTTTGTGGGACACTGCTGTGCGCAATCGGCTGCTGCGTTTCACCCACAAAATACACGGTCACTCCTCTCTACGGTATATTCTGTGAATGGCTTTGAAATGTTTGGACAGCGAGTTAGCAAATGCACAATATCAAACGCAAAGATTATTGTTGTTAACCATCACAACAGCAAGAAAATGACCTTTGTAAACTGCGTTTCACGTTAGGAGGACGCTCCCAAGGCGATATTAATGTCATGCGCCTATCAATTACTGTGTGCATTAACTCACTGGATGTCCACTACAGGTTATCATTCTAATCCATAACTTTGGGTGCAGAATCTCTCACGTCAGGAGGTTGAATGTCATTAAGTGCTTAACAGGTTGCACTAACGTGGAGTGACTGTGTGTTTTGTGGGCAGGCGAGGCAGCCAATTTGTGGACGGCGATGCCCCCGCAAACATGTCAATCGTGTCGAGCGTTTTATAATCATTATTTTTTACTGTTCACTTTCTGCAAATGAGACGCTTTCTCTCTCTCTCTCGGGATGGAGGCTTGAGCTTTGCCACGACTGGAAAGTCACGGAAACCAGATTGAGGAGCAGCTTTTCCAATGGTTGGAGATTCAAAACCCGTGAACATTATTGTCTCCCCTTTACTGAGTTCCCAGAGCCAATCTCTCATTGCTTCATGATGCCTGGGTGCTTTAGCTAATTGCTATTGTGCAGTTTTACAACCCAGAATATGTAGAAGATAAATAGCTCTGAAGGATTTGAGAGAGAGAGAGAGAGAATGTAAATTTTGCTTTCCTGGCTCGCTTTGAGATCTCGCGACAAAGTGATAAGCGACATCTAGTGCAAGGGTGATTATTATTATTCTATGGAAGGTTCGGGTGGATTTGGGTTGAATGTCTCTTGTCAGGCATTTTCAGCAGGGAGAGAAATGAAAAATATACAGTCAATCCCCTTCACAGCATATCCCGTGAAGCGCTTTGAGATTTTTCCACAATGTGATACGCTGCTAGATAAAAAGCAAGAATTATTATTATTTAAATACAAGAACGTCTATAAACATGTGTTAAAACAACATGCATTTATACAGTGCCCTCCACAGACTGTATCCCAGAGCTCTTATTAAACCCGGGCTCATTCTCTCTTCACACTGAATTATTCTCTTTTGCACTTTCATTTTAATCACTGCCGCATTTTCCTGGTTGCTTTATATTCTTGGGGTCAGAGCGTTTGCGAGGCCTTGCTGGCTCAGCTCCCAGCACTGTCCCAAGAGGTGAGAATTCTGCTTAGCGTAGGTTTTCTGGTGGAATTGAAGCGAGTGGAGCAGTGGGGAGGGGAGAGGGTGGGAGGAGGCGTTGCAGGATACATGTAAAGCACTTGCATTTGCACCTCGTAATATACCATGTGAGACCGAGTCAAACCGCAGCTCACACAAGGTTCGCTTTGAAGATAAATAAGAGTGTCTCGAGTTTTGTGCAGGTCGAGGTATGCATAGGGGAGCAGGTAACGAGACAACCACCAGCCAGGGTGCGCGAGGGGCAGCCTGAGATTGTGGGACGAGGAACATCCGTGTGCGAGCCACTGCTCGTAGATCTGTCGGTCCCATTTACAAATCCATCACGCGTCATTATGTGGAGTCCTGGAGTTCAGTGGCTAGAGAACTCACCTTACAAGCTTGAGACCTGTGTTCGAATCCGGGCAGGTCACTTGGGCAAATTGCCTTCCTCCACACGCCTAGTAATAATCCCTAAGAAAAAACAATAATAAAATGGGTCATTTCGATCCACGACTGTTTGTGGGACACTTCTGTGCGCAATTGGCTGCTGCGTTTCACCCACAGAAGATATACAGTCAATTCACTTTACAGTATATTCTGTGAAGGGATTTGAGATATCTAGAAGACGTGAAAAGCAGTATATCAAGTGCAAGGATTATTGTTATTATTATTATGGTGTTTCGTTTTTTTCAGTATCCATATTGTGAAAGATTCTGGCTCTAACAGAGGGGGTGGGGGGGCGGGAGGAGGAATAGGAGTGTGGGCTGTAAACAAAATGGGTTGTTTTAGAACCGATTCCATGTGAAATTCAGCATTTTTAATACCCACAATAACACAATAGATTTGCATTAGGTGTGACGCCCGTGTGTTTTGTAAGTGAATGTGGCAGGCTGATTTACCATAGGAAACCTGCCCAAACACATACACTCGTGCATACATTCAACACACACAAACACACACTCACACACACATACACATTGACACACACTCACACACATTCACTTACACACACACACTCCACGATGAACAAACAACAGCAAAGGGAATGACCGATTTTATCTTGGACCAGATTGTGACTCGGTTACAAGTATTGTATATTCCTCTGATCTGGATGCTCGTGGTGTGTTGCAGGCCGTTCCTCCACTGATCTGGGACAACAAAAAGCTCAGTGCTCATTGCACCTTATTCTATCCATTGGCTAGAGGAGAATGTTGTTATTCCAAGGCTGTAGCTTAGATTATGAGACTGAGGGACATTCATTGGTAGTCTTTGACTGTCCGCGGATGTATAGTGCATTATTTTAACAGTGTGGGTTAGGGGACGGTGAGTTGTGGGGGCGGATGGGGATGTTAGGTGTCTTATTTGTAGTTTGGGGCTGAGTTGATAGTGTGGGTCTCCTTTCTTGACCTCCTCCGCACCACACATACACGCATACCTCCCACCCACAGCACACTCACGCATACACACGCAGAGTCCCTTGTCTCTGTGCCCAAGCTGTTCATTTGCAGCCTGGAACGATGTGCCAGGGATGTCAATGATTGGCCTGTAAAAAGGAGAGAATTAACAGTGACTTGCGACAGTTTCTGCTAAAACCCACAGGGATTCATTTACATACAGAGCTCCGAATAGCAAACAGCAACCACAGATAGTTAAGAGTTGCTCTGTCTTTGTACAGGAGAAGGAGCCGTGGAGGGGAAGTCGGTGGGGAGGAATAGTAATGAAAAAAATTAGAATAATCCTTTTGCATTTAACATAGTGCCTTATCACTGCGTATTGTAAAGCGGATTCAAACTGTATTTTACAATAGTTGAGCATCAACCAAGGTGAGAGGTGAAACGAGGCTCATTTTTAATAATGATGAGGTTAATTAATTCCTCTGAACTCTAGCATTAAGTCTTGTTGAAACCCTTCGCAGGGGATTTCTGCCCAGTGTAGTGACTGTGTATTTTGTAGGCTGACGGGCAGCCAAAACCACGCGCAGCAACGTCCCACCAGTAACAAGGAGAAGGAATGACCATATTTATCCGGAGGAATTGTTGACCAGGACACTGTGTGTAAACTCCCGTGTTTCTGTATCACATAGCACTGCGTGATGTCTCGCACCCAAAACCTCTGGTGGCAGACTGGACCTTGGTTTAATGTCTAACCACAGGTCACAAGTTGTGACTTTTGGGGGAGTGGGGGTGAGGGGCTTGAACTTGAAGCCTTCTGACCAGCAGGCAAGAGAGCAACAACAACAACAACAACTTGGATTTTTCCCGCCAAGCCAGACGGCGTCTCAGAGCGCTTCACGATAACGGATACCGGGGCCGAGCCGGGGGGAGCGCGAAGAAAATGACCAAAAGCGCGGTCGAAAAGAAAGGTCTGCGGCCGAGACCTGAAAATAGGAAGAGAAGGGGGCGAGGCGAAGGGAGTGAGCACTGTTGACTTAGCTAGGCTGTCCCCTCCCAACTCCCTCCCTACCTCTCTTCCTCTCCTCCCTCCCTCCCTCCCTCCCTCTTTCCATTCCATCGAGCTGTAACCCATAGTAATTAGCCGACACCAGCCAAGGTTTGTCCAGTTAGCCCTAAATTATGAGACCTGACAGCCTGTCAGGTTCCTCTCTCCAGATAAAGTGAAATGGAATTAATACAATCAATTCTACCCGCCGCCCCCGCTCTCCCCCCTCCCCCATCGCGGGCAAGATCACTTCTGGTTACTGAGCCCCCTGAGTTCCTAGGGTGTGGCTTCGCGGATGAGGTGCTGTCATAAGCAGCTTGTCTCCCTGTCTGTCATGAGTTACGACAGGGATAGTGAGCAGCCGCTAGAGATGTATTGGGCAGCTATCGATCAGAAAGAGCAGTCAGTCTGCTCCGAAGAACACAGAAGAGAAGCAGGGATGGTTCAACTGACTGCACTCACTGCTCTATAGCGCGAGTGTGTCTCTTTATTGATCTGTGGATAAGCAGCCCAGTGAACCCCAGGGACTCTGCAAATTACCTGTCGGCCACATCAAAGGTGCCTCTCACACTCCCACCCACCTCCCCATTGCGGTCCACCCAGCCAATCTGTCCCGCTACTGATCTGCAAGGTCATGCTTTCAAGGCTGTCTCCCAGCAACTCCCAGCAGAGATGCTCAGTTTCCCAGCTGCATGAGGGAGTTCCGGTATTCCAGCTGCACAAGGGAGCCCAGTCTCTGAGCTGCGCGAGGGAGCCCAGTCTCTGAGCTGCGCGAGGGAGCCCAGTCTCTGAGCTGCGCGAGGGAGCCCAGTCTCTGAGCTGCGCGAGGGAGCCCAGTCTCTGAGCTGCGCGAGGGAGCCCAGTCTCTGAGCTGCGCGAGGGAGCCCAGTCTCTGAGCTGCGCGAGGGAGCCCAGTCTCTGAGCTGCGTGAGGGAGCTCAGTGTCTCAGCTGCGCGAGGGATCCAGTGTCTCAACGGCACCACAGGCCCCCTCCCATTATCATCAGTTCTGTTTGCTCATTGCATGGGGTTAGCATTGCTTTGGGTAATAATCCTTGCATTTGATGTTATCATGTCCTAAGGACGTCTTGAAGCGCTTCACCAGATTTACTGTGAAATAGAGTGACTGTGTGTTTGTAGGCAAACACAGCAGCACAGTTACGCACCGCAGCGTCCCACAAACAGTCACAAAACAAATGGCCAATTTTGTCTTGGGGAATGTTGGCTAGGATACCGGGAGAGAGAAACTACCTTATCAAACTCCGGCTTGGAACCTTTAATGTACACCTGAAAGGGCGAACGGGACCTCGGTTTAATGTTTAATCCGAAGGATGACACCTCCAGCTGAGACTATGTGACGTCAAGTTCCAATTTGAACCCGCAACGTTAGAATAATGATCCTTGCATTTGATATTGCAACTTATCACGTCTTAGAGAGGTCTCAAAGCGCTTCAGGGGATAGAATGTAAAGTGAATTGACTGCATACTTGATGGGTGAAACGTGGCAGCCGATTGGGCACAGCAGTTTCCCACAAACAGTCGTGGATTCGAGTGACCTAATTCTTTTTTCATTTTTTTTTGCCTTGGAAGTGAGGGTGGCTCCACGGAGCCAAGCTGACACACCCTTGCACTTCCAATCTTTGTTAATAAGGTCCTTAATGGTATTCCATTGAGAAATGACCCGATGTTAGACCCTGGCGTACTCTTTATCATGGGGACACCCTTAAGTGTCTCTTAATAGCTCAGGTTTTCTGTTATGTTATCTCCTGTGCTTGTTGCTGCCACCTGGTGGTGACAGGTGCCATAATTTGCACCATTCGTGGAGGGAGTCCAATGGACCACCCACCGCAAAGCAGCTATTCAGGCTGGATCGATGATGTTTTCTCTTCTCGACCCTTAGAGGAATCGTCTCTCAAGATGAACCAGGTGGATCACATTCCCCAGACTCTGGCCAGCCACGCGGGAGTTCACCTGATGCTACAGAGAGAGCTGCACGCGGCGGACATGCTCAAACCAGATCCCAGGGACACTTTCTTTCTCAGTGAGTTTCTCCTCAGAGCAGTGAGAATGAAAGAACTTGCCATTGTTTTTCTTTACGCACAGTCTTGAAACACCTCCGGGTGTCAGCCTGGCTCGGCCAACTTAGGAAAAGGAGGAGGCCATTCAGCCCCTCAAGCCTGTCCCGTCATTCTACCACATCAAGGCTGTCCTGTCCGTCAACTCCATTTACCCACCTTGGCTACAGTGTCCCTTGATACCCTGACCTAACCAACATCTGTCCACCTCAGTCTCGAAAATTTTAATGGATCCAGTTTATGCCTTTTGTGGGAGAGGGAATTACAGTAAACCGTGCAGAGCGTGGCAGAGGAAACGTGCGGGGGAAGTGTATGAGTGAGAAAGAAAGCAAGTGTGTGTAAGGGAGAAAGCCTGAGAGAGCAAACTTGCGGGAGCGAGAGAAAGCAGGTGAGAGAGAAGGAAAGTGAATGAGAGAAAGTGCGAGAGAGAGAGAGAGAGAAAGCGCGCGAGAGAGAGAGAGAAAGCTGGCACAAGGTTTCCTGGCAGGTCAGGGTGAAACCTTGGGCAAATTTCCTTACTCCACACACCTGATAATAATCCCTCAATTTTTTTTTGCCATTTTAACCCACGAGTGATGGTAGGACATTTGGCAATTGGCTGCCGCACAATATGTATATTATAGCAAAACACTTTGAGACGCCTAGAAGACTTGAAAAGCACGATATCAAATGCAAAGATTATTATTAAAGCGCGCGTGAGAGAGAAAGCGAGTGAGAATATCCAGGCTGGTTCGTTGCAGCGATCATTTCTCACTGAAACTCCCGGGGTTATTCCCAGGGTTGGCTGAGAGGAGGGGGAAGGGGAGGGGTGGAAAATCTCGCCGTCTGATAAATTGTGTCGCCTCTTTGCGTCCCCTGACTTTGGCGTTCTGACCTCTGCTGAAATCCAGCAGCCTAGCATGTACCTGTCAACTGTCAAACTGGCAAGTTACCTGGGCTACATAATGAGATCTGACAACCCCAGACAAACTGCTGAAGATTATGGTAATTAAACTGCTGGCAAGGCAACATTTGTTTTATGTTGCGCATAATATTCTCTCCACACAAATCATGAATGCTCCCTAATAGGATTACATGACCTGCCGAGGCTTTGGGTGGGTGTAGGAGCATGGAATAGAGCTCGGTTTTCAATTGCACTCACTTACAGCAGCACAGAACAGAAAGTCTTCTGCTATTCTCTCTCTCTCTCTCTCTTTCTGTCTTTTTTGCCCATTCGGCAACCTGTCACCGTGCTTAAGAGTAGCCAAACCAAAGTGAGAATTCCCTGCATTAGGCGCAGGTTGGTAGGTGGCAGAGTTTGGGGAATCCCAGAGGGTGCGTTAGGGTAACTGCTGGAGTCTTAATCAGCTAAACGCACATAGCCAGCCAATGAGAGCTCTGCCTGGCCAGCCTTCCCCTGGTTGTCCACCCTGGCACCTCTGAGAGCTTTGGCTTTACAGGGTTAACAGGAGATGAGTGTTAGGATTCCCTGCCCCCAGTGAATGATCCACCCTTCCAATTCCCGCCAATGAGCCCGGCTGTGCTGCGTCTCAGCATTGCCTTGGTTCTCTGGGTACCTGCCTAGCTCAGGAACCGGACTAGAGAGCGCTACGCAGAGCAAATATTCCCCTCCGCAGACATATATGATGATCTTGTAATAATCAGGCGTGTTCGGTCTCAGCCTCCCTCGCTCTGTAATGTGCTGGCGTGAAAAAATTTTGTTTGGATTTTAATTTCACTTACTTTCTACGCTCCTCCCCACTCTACTCCCTCTCCCCCACACAGCTCCTGCGATCGCCCCCTCCCGGATTGCTAACCTACTCCCCCCGTGCGCGTACCTGCCAACCTACGTGGTCAAGGATTTCCCCATCGCCCGCTACCAGGGGCTGCAATTTGTAAGTTTCCAATCTTCATTCTCAAGTGGGTGGTAGGCGGGGAGATCGAGGGTCAGGGGGTGGTTGCAGAGGCTCGGGGATATACAGTGGCTGAAGGCCCATCAGCTCAAGTCATAAGCAATTTGAGACGTCTCAAAGACATGATAAGGCGCTCTATCAAACGCTAGGATTATTAATGCTGTGCCTTCAGGAAAGGAGGGGAGGCAAATATAGGCCAGGGTGGGTGTGGGGATTGTGGTGGGGGCGGGGAGCCGGGGGGGGGGGGGGGGGGTTTGTGGGGTGAGGGATCGTATTCAATATGAACAATCTCCTAATTTGGAACAATTTAGCCACCACCCCCCAGCTCTCCGGGACGCTACTCTGCGTGCAGGACAAGTTGCCGTTGCTTTTGTTGTGTTGTTGGGTGACTTCTTCTGGTGGATGTCTGCCTGCAGGTCTATCTCTCCTTCGTTTATCCCAACGATTTCACCCGCCTCACTCACATGGAGACAGAGAACAAGTGCTTTTACCGGGAGAGTCCCTTGTATTTGGAAAGGTACAAGGCCAGAATTCAGGGAGTGAGGGCTGGTGGGGGTGGGGGTGGGGGTGTGTGTGGGGGTGGGGGCAAACATAAATGAAGGAACCTCAGTGTTTGGGAAGGGACGGGAGGGAGGGGAGGTAGGAGAGAAAACTGGAGAAGGAAAGAGCATCAGAAAGGGAGAGGGGTGTGTGGGGGGAGAGAGGGAGGGGGGAGAAGCAGGAGTTAGAGGAAGAGGAGGAGGGGGGGAGAGGAGGAGGTGGGGAGGAGGAAGGGGGGAGGAGAGGAGCAGGAGTTAGAGGAGGAGGGGGAGGAGGAGGGGGTCAGAGGGGTAGGGGGGAGAGGCGCAGGGATTAGAGGAGCAGTGGTTAGAGGAAGTGGGTGGGGAGAAAGAGTGGGGGAGGGTGGAAGCTGGGCAGTAGGGTGGAGTGGGGGAGAGGGGGAGTGATGGAAGTGGAGGTGGGGAGAGCAGGGGTCGGAGAGGAGAGGTGCAGTCTCAGCGACTCTTGGCTCAACGTCTCTGCTCCCTGACAGGTTCGGATTCTACAAGTACATGAAGATGGACGAGGAGGAGAACCGGCAGTTCTGGTTTGATAATCCGGATGGTGAGATAACATCTGACATTCCTATCGCCTGGCTTCACCACCCTCTGATGACTCACAGTCAATGTTTTTCCTCTTTCTCTTCCCCCCCACCCCACCACCCTCCTCCCCCCTCCTGACCCCAAACCCCCCCCACCCAGCTCAGGTGAAAATCCTTGTCTGTCCAGCGCCTTGGGACGTCCTCTCGATGTGAAAGTCACTGTGTCATTATTAATAATAATAATCCTTGCATTTGATATATCGCCTTTCACATCTTATCGATGTCTCAAAGCGCTTCACAGGATATACTGTACTACTGAATTGACTGTATATTTGTGGGCGAAACGCGGCAACCAATTGCGCACGGCGGCGTCCCACTTGTTATTTAAGCTGCTGTTGTTTTAATCCTAGACTGTTGTTTTAATCTTAGACTTCCCTGAAGAGGCCGAAGGTGTCGACACGGATCCAGTCACAGGGCGTGACCGTGGTCAGTTGACGAGGCTTAAGGGCAACAGTGCAGGTCAGCGTACGAGCGATCACCAGGCCCCAGGACCTTCAGTCAGCAGGAGAAAGGTTCCCCCCCCACCACTTCCACCCAGGCCGGCCAAGGAGGACAGATATACCCAGAACCCAACCGACGGGAAGAGGAAGGTCACGTCGGAGTGGCCACAACGTGGGGCCTCCAGTCCACCCGCTCGGGGCAGCCCCCCACCTCCCTCGCTGGGGGGGTTTGGTGAGGCCGAGGGCAAGCGTGGGCGCTCGCTGGCCTGGGCCAGGCTAAGCACCGGCGAACTGAGCAGGAGGCCAGGCCGGGCCGGTAAAGGCCTGCAGCCCCGCCTCTCCGTCCCCATCATCCCTGGCAAAGCCAAACGCCTCTTGAGCAAAGCCGCCCGTCATCATCAGGCAACCAGACCTAAGAGAACGGCGGGTGGAAAGGAGGTGCTGGCCCCCACCACCTGGCCTCCCAAGAGTGTGAGGGTCAGGGTGAGGACCAGGCCGAGGGAGAGGCTGCTCTCACCCGGTGTGAACCCGGGTGAGAGCAAGCGGCCTAGGCCGGGCACGAGGAGAAAGGAGGAGAAGAGGAGGCCGGGCCTAGCGGGTCACAAGGCCTCCCCGCTCGGCAATGAGGCTGGTGAGGACAGGAGGCTGCGGCAGACGAGCACCAGGGCCCCAGTGCAGGGAGAGAGGCCTAACTGGAAGGCTTTGAGCAGGAAGGTCGAGCAGCCTGGCAGGGATAGAGCCTCGGTGGGGCCAAGGAGGAACAAACCCACAGAGGGTTCCGAGCGGGACGGCCTGGCCTATTGGAAAGCCGGAGAGGCTGGGAAGCTCGTCGAGCCCACGGCTGGTGGTGGGGAGGAGGAGGAGGGGGTCCCGGAGTATAGCTACGAGGACGCAGAGCACCGGCCCCCCTGGGTGGAGGAGGCCGTGAACTGGCAGCGGACCTTCAGCGTGGGCTCCGTGGACTTCGAGCTGCTGCGCTCTGACTGGAACGACCTGCGCTGCAACGTATCGGGGAACCTCCAGCTGGCGGAGAGCGAGGTGGTGGAGGTGCTGGCACAGTACATGGAGAGGCTGAACACCAGGAGCGGAGGGTGGGTGGCTTGCAGCCGGGGTGGGCACCCAGGGCGCGCGCGCACGCACACACACACATGCATAGAGACACACATACATAGAGACACACACACACACATACATAGAAACACACACATGCCAGCAAGGAAGAGGGGCAGGGTAGTGGGGAGGGGAGGGAGAGAGTTGGGAGGGCAGCAGATGGAACAGTCGAAGAGGATGGTCTTGAGACCGGCCTTGAAGGAGGCGAGGGAGGGTTGCGAAGCGAAGGGACAGTAGGATGGAGTTCCAGAGTGTGGGGGCGGACAGGCTGAGTGCCCTTCCGCCAATGATAGGGTGGGTCGGGCGTGGGACATGGAGCAAGCCGGAGCCCGCTGAACAGATGGGGCGGGGAGGTTTGTATGGGGACAGCAGGTCAGAGAGGTAGGCGGGGGGGGGAAAAGCCGTGAATGGCCTTGAAAGTGAGGACAAGAATTCAAGATCCTTGCCTGATTGCACACCTGATTGCACACACAGGCAAATGTCACACTGCACGCGTGCGCACACGCATTTGCACGCCCCGCACGCACACATCGCACGCCGCCCACACCTTCCGCAGGAGGAGGAACATCTCTAGGAGCTTCTCACCCCACAATGTGCTGCGCGCAAATCTGCCCCCCACATTCACCAGCACTAAACACCGCACTTTGCGACGTCCTTGTGACGTGAAAAGCGCCATACCCAGTGCACACCAAATGCGTGTATCATTACACAGGGTACACATGATACGGGGAGGGCAGAGAGGAGAGCGTTGACGGAAGGCGCTAGTCTTTTTCTTCCCCCCCCCCCCCCCCCCCCCCTCGGTAGGATGTACACACTCCTGCGGATCATTAATATGGAGAAAAGACGAGACTCGGCCCGAGGTAACAGGTACCTGATCGAGGTGGAGCTGATGGAGAGGGGGCAGACCGTGGTCAGGGTCTCGCAGTACATCTACCTGTTGTTGCACAGAACCAAACAGGACGAGGGCATCGAGGCCAACCTGGGTACGCTGGAGTTCGAAGAGAAGGAGCCCAGTGTACCCAGCGTCCCCTACAGCAAACCCCTTCTCTGCCAGCCCGTCGGGCTCCAATGGAGAGATGATGTTATGATCCACTTTTTGGTTCCAGGTAAGGACACGCTCTGTTAGTGGCGGGGAGAGAGAGAGAGAGAGAGAGATAGGAGACGTTGGGTCTGTTCATATCAGAGCTGGTTTAACTTCCACAACCACCGCAAAGCCACACTGCCCAAAGCAAAATCGACGACAGACTGCACAGTCACTACACTTGACAATATGTCTTGTGACGTATGGAGTCCCGTGTCGTAGTGGGGTTAGCACGCTCGCTTCACACACGGGAAGATCCGGGTTCGATTCCCGGCCAAGATTAAACCTTGGGCAAGTTTCCTTACGCCACAAGCCACGGCTTTCCTCGCAGTAAGTAGGAGCCCGGTTGTTAGTCGATTGACGGATCGCTTTCTGGAGGTAATAATAATTTGTGCTCTCAATCCATAGATATCTGTTGGGCATAATTCACTGTCATGTGTAGTGTATACAGTATATCCCCTGAAACCCTTTAAGATGTCTCAAAGATGTAAAAAGGCGCTATATCAAATGTAAGGGTTATTGTTAGTATTGTGTGGTTAGGGTCTGAGCTTGGGCTTGCTTTCCTAGCGTTATCAGACCCTTAACCACACAATAATGCACTGACTGAGCTCCTCACATGCAGCAAATGCAGTCTAGCGCCGTGTGTCTCAAGATTTGGGTGCCTGTATCCAACAAATCTCTAAAAACCAGTTCCCAGGTTCATAACGTAACCAAAACGGCAAACGGAATGTTGGCCTTTATCTCGAGAGGCCTGGGGAGGGGAGGAAATGACGCTTCCGCTGTTATAGAGCGTTAGTCAGACCCCACCTGTGTTCAGGTTAGGGCCCCACTCCTCAGGAAAGATATAATGGCCTTTCAGGTTCACTAGAATGTTACCAGGCCTGAAAGGGTTAGGTTACGAGGAAAGCCGGCATAAACGTGGATTGTATTCCCTCGAGCTTAGAAGACTGAGGGGTGATTTGATGGAGGTTTTTAGGATGATAAAGGGATTGCATAGGGTAGATACAGAGAAGGTATTTCCTCTGGTGGAGGAATGCAAAACAAGGGGGCATCGTTTTAACATTTAAGAGTGAAATCAGGAAGAATTTTTTTCACTCAAAAGGGTGATAGAAACGCAAAATTCTCTCCCCTCAAAAGGTCGTGGATGCAGGATCCGTCCTTCAAGAATGAGATTGACAGATGTTTGGTAGGTCAGGATATTAATCCCTTACTAGGGGAGAAAGCAGGAAATTGGAATTGAAATGATGGTAAAGATACAGATCAGCCACGATCTAATTAAATGGGGGAACAGGTTTGACGGGTGAATGGCCGACTCCTGTTCTATGTTCCTATGTTCATATGTCTCTGAGGCCCTGACAGATGGCTTGTGGATGCTTCCAGGCACTTAGTCGTTAAATATCTGTCGCTGAGAAGCCAGTGTTACCGTGTGAAGCGACAGAGGAGAGACAGGCAGACGGAGCTTTCACTGAAACTCATTTGAATGACCTTTGTGTTTGACGTTAAGCTCTTCCTAGACACCCCCCCCCACCACCACCGCCCCCACCATGACACACACAAGCCTTCGATCATGCCAGACACATGCGTGTGTTGATGGCAGTAAAACCAGCACAGTGTGTTCCAGCATCTCGCGCTGAGCGAGGCTGACTCTCGGAGTGGCTTTACGTCTACTCAGGTCTCGCTTGAGCGCAGCCCCAGCTCTCGTCTGTTGAGGGAGGAGAATACAAGTGCTGTGTTTATAATCAATATAAAACAATTTATTAGCTCTAGGGCTCCCGGAGCACGTACGCACACACACACACAACAGGCAGGGTGTCTCAGTCCATTCAGACAATCCCAACACCATACTGAGGGTGTGGGGGGAAACAACAATAACAATGCTTGCATTTGATATAGCGTCTTATCACATCTTTGAGAGTCTCAAAGCGCTTCACAGAATAGACTGTAAAGTGCAGTGACTGTACACTTTGTGGATGAAAACACAAACAGTCGCGGACTTGAGTGACCGATTGAATTGATTTTTGGAGCGATTATTACTTTGATTATTATTATTCCCGCGTTCCAGTGCCTTGTAAACTGTGAAGAAATAATAATAATAATGTTCATAATAATCCTTGTATTTGAAGTAATGCCGTATCGTGTCAGAAGAGCGTCCGAAAGCGTCTCACGGGATTTACTATGTATTTGTGGGTGAAACGCAGCGGCCAATTTGCACTCTGGCCCACAAACAGCCGTGGAGTGAGTGATCAAATTTATTTGGGGGATTGTTGCCCAGGACGCCAGGAGAGAGAAACTCCCTTGTCTTTTCGAGTAAGGTCCAGTAATCTTTAACGTCCACCTGAACAGGCAGATAGGACCTCTGTTTAATGTCTCATCTGAAGTTAGGCACCTCTAAAAATACAACACTGCGCCCCGCCACTGTGTTAGAGGGTTTTCTCAGACTATGTGACACAAGTCCTGACGGGTGGCTTGAACTCTCAACCTTCTGACTCAGAGGCGAGAGAGTTGCCACTGATACCTGACATTTAATTAAGGGAATGGTGGTAGGTGGTGGCGGTGGGAGATGGTGAGATCACTACAGCCATGATTGGAGAGTTAGATCTTGATGGATTTAGTGTGGTTATCTGTGAGTGGGTGGGTGAGTGGGCGGGTGGATGAGTGAGTGAATGTTAGTGACTCCCCTGTGTAACTGCAGTGAAGAACCAAGCCCGGTGGGTGCAGCAGTTCATTGCGGATATGGAGAATCTTTACAGAGCGACCAAGGATGAAAGCTTCAACATCATCATCATCGACTACGAGAGCGGAGACATGGACGTGGAGGAGGCTCTGAAGGCGAGCAGTGTCCCCCGGTACGGTAATCACCACTCAAATGTGGAGAGTTCATTAAAAAACAAATCGGGCAAGTACTCTATCGAGCAATTTGATAGTTTCCCAGGACTCCACTCCACTAGTCTGTGCTAATCCAGGACTAATCCCAGAGCAGCCACTGGGGGTGGTGGTGGGGTGGGGGGGAAACGCTACAATCAGCCTCAGGAAATCATCCACTGCTCCCCAGATGTGAAATTCCACCTCGTCTTAGCCTTAAGACCAATGTAACCAAATTTAAGCATTGCTTACGATAGTGGTCTTGGGGCTAAAACCGGGTTGAACTTTGCCTCACACGTACTGGTCAGGCCAGGATGGAAGGACATATTGTCCCCGGAGAGGGTGCAACGCAGGTTCACCAGAATGTTACCAGGCCTTAAAGGGTTAACTTACAAGGAAAGACTGTGTAACCTTAGATAATATTCCCTTGAATTTAGAAGGTTGAGGGGTGATTTGATTGAGTTATTTGAGATGGTAAAGGGATTTGATAGGGTAGATACAGAGAAGCTGTTTCCTCTGGTGGGGGAATCCAAAACAAAGGGAGCACAGTCTTAAAATGAGAACCAGGCCATTTAAAAGAGAAATTAGGAAGCATTTTTTTGTTCAAAAGGGTTGATAGAATTATGGAATTCTCTCCCCCAAAAAGCCGTGGATGCTGGATCCTTCCACACCTACAAGAGTGAGGCTGAGTGATGTTTGGTAGGTCAGGTATTAAGCGGGAAAGCGGGAAATTGGAATTGAAAGGATTAGTTGAGGTACAGATCAGCCATTTTCTAATTCAATGGCAGAACAAGCTTGAAGGGCTGGCTGTTCCTGTTCCTCGAGCGGTTTGGATGAATGTGTTGCTTTGTGTTGGCCACTTGTACTGTGACAACCGGCCTCTCCGCACTTCCTCTTCACAGTTACCAGTACCTGAAACGCTCGGGGAGCTTTGAGCGATCGGCCGGACTTCAGGCTGGAGCAGATCTGATAGAGGTGAGCGACAACGCCAGCCCTGGGCTACCAGGAAGTCACAGTCACTGAGATCCCACCAGTGGCAAGCTTTACTCCCATTGACGGAAAATTTTAGAGTGTCCAGAATTCAGCAATTTAAATTAAACCAAGGTCCCACCTGTCTGTTCAGGAGGACGTTAGGGAGAAGAGTGTTTCTCTATTCGAAAAGAGGAGAGAGTTTCTCTCTCCTGATTCCTGGTCAACAATCCCCCCAACAGCCCCCCCCCCCCCCCCCGCCCAAGTTTCTCCCTCAAAATACAGTCGATTCGCTTGATAGTGCGTTCTGTGAAGAGATTTGAGACGTCTCAATGACCCGAGGAGGCTCTATATGAAATGCAAGAAATATTATTATTATCATCATTATAATGTTCCGAGATTGCCTCCTGTCGTGACAGGCACTGCATCGAATGCAAGGATT
Source organism: Hydrolagus colliei (assembly GCA_035084275.1). Taxonomy (NCBI): domain Eukaryota; kingdom Metazoa; phylum Chordata; class Chondrichthyes; order Chimaeriformes; family Chimaeridae; genus Hydrolagus; species Hydrolagus colliei. The sequence goes on along the minus strand of CM068757.1, from coordinate 13,774,488 downwards.
ATTTTTAGACTTAACAATGTGTGGCTGCGTTCGAAACCTGCAGCGCCAACCGCAGTTGCTTGCGTTTTTCAGATCTCTCCCAGCAAACACAAACACCAGCTCAGACGCGATTTCTCTGCTTGGCCCGGGGAATGACAAACTACCAATAACTGGGAATATGATTATTTTTTTCGGAGCGCTTCTCCTTTACAAGAGGCAATCAATCAATTTCCACAGCATTCAGACCTTAACAGCTAAGCGGTGCCTCTATCACTGTGCTTATCTCTGCCGGTCTGGCTCCCCCCCCCCGCGCCACCCCCTCCTCTTACTTGGGTAGTCATCAGTCACTGCGACATCTTGTCAAAGGCTGCTTACATAAATCTCTTTTCTATTAACACCTTCTCTGTTACTTCCACTTTTCCCTTATTGTCAATGCTTCAAATATTTGAGGGGAAAATAGCGTTAAAGGGACTGGGGGAAATGCGATTAGAATGGCGAGCTCCAGTGGGGGAGCGAGCACCAGCACAGATACGATGGGTAGAAAGCAGCAAATGGGGTTAGAGTAGAGAGCTCCCATGGGGTTAGCTAAATATATAATACAATTGCATTTGATATAGCGCTTTATCAAGTCTTTGAGACAACATTGTGGGTGAAATGCGGCAGCCAGTTGCGCACGGCAGTGTCCCTCAGTCATGGATTGAATGACCAATTTTTTTTAAAGTATTATTTATTTAGTGAATGGATTATTACCGGAAAATGATCCGCTAATTGGCTAACAACCGGGTTCCCATTTACTGCTGGTGTGTGTGTGAGTGTGTGTATGTGTGGAGTAACGAAATTTGCCCAACGTGTTGCCCTGCCAGGGAATCGAACCCGGGTCCTCTCGCTTGCTAACCACTGAGCTGCAGGGCTCCTCCTTTGTCGTAAACTTCCTGTGATTCAGACTGAACCCTTCCCTGAACCATTGTGACTCATTCGTCATGGGGGAAATCTAGCTCATTGCCCACATCGCTGACTGCCAATTGTTTCTAGTTGGGACTTTCTACCCACAGCCACGTGGTGAAGGGAGGGAGATTTGTGACAGAGGAAGGGTGGGAGGGAGATTTGGTAGGGAGGGAACCAGGGATTGGAGGGAGGGAGGTTTGGGAGGGAGGTTTGGGAGGGAAGAAGGGAGAGAGGTTTGGAAGGTAGGGAGGCTTGGGAGGGAGATAGGGAGGGAGGTTTGGGAGGGAGAGAGGGAGGGAGGTTTGGGAGGGAAGGAGGGAGATTTGGGAGGGAGGAAGGGTGGGTCGGAGGGAGAGAACAATGCCACCCGTGAATTTACGCAGCACCTGGTGTTTTTCAGGATAGCCACACCATCTTGTTCCTGTGTGACCTGCACATCCATTTCCCCATCAGCATCCTGAACAACATCAGGAAACACTGTCTCGAGGGTAGGCTGGCCTACGCTCCCATCGTCATGCGCTTGGGCTGTGGCAGCTCTCCCAGCGAGCCTGATGGTGAGTGAGTGATCACCCAGCAAACATGGGCAGCTCCAACCCCCCCACCCTTCCAACTCTTCCCTTCCCCCAGCCTGCCCCCACACAAACATACCCCTCCACACACACAGTGAACTCCTCCCCCCCACCCACACACTTACAAACCCAACACCCCAACACACAAACAAACCCAACCCCCCACCCCCACACACGAACACACCGAACACTCTCCACACAAAACACCTCACAACCACAAAACACACCTCCCCACACCTCTTCCCACAACCTGCCAAGGGATTCCACCCCCCACACAGACACCTGTTGCCTGCCCTGGCTGATGTTGTTCTCTCTCCTGGCCAGGCTACTGGGAGGTAAACGGTTTTGGACTCTTCGGAATCTTCAAAAGCGATTTCGACAAGGTGGGTGGGATGAACACCGAGGAATTCCGGGATCGATGGGGCGGAGAAGACTGGGAGCTGCTGGACAGGTAACAGGGAGGGGGAGGAGGAGGGGATGTGTCTGATCACAATCAAAGCCCTCCAATAGCCTCGCCCCACCCTACATCTGCGACTTCCTAACCCCTTACCAGCCTGCCCGTCCCCTCCAATCAGCAGGCTCCGGCCTGCTCCACGTCTCCCAACCCACCCGCACCACCATTGGCGGGCGAGCCTTCAGCCACTCTGCCCCCAACCTCTGGAACTCCTTCCCGCAGTCCCTCTACCTCGCCCCCTCCCTGGCCTCCTTCAAGTCCCACCTCAGGACCCTCCTCTTTGACGGTCCTATCGGTCACCCCAAATCCCCACCCTTTGCCTCCGCTCTCCCCATGCCCAACCCCAGCTTGGGTCTGAAACAATGACTGTCCAGCGCCTTGGGATGTCCTCCTGACATGAAAGGCGCTTTACAAGTATAACGTTATTGTTGATTTCTCCCTGTGTGAGAATCACTGTTAAAATACTTCCAACTGACTACCCCCAGCAGCGGATTTTTTTTCTCTCCCATTGGATTGAAGCGCAACAGGTCGCTGTTATCCGGGGTATTCATTCTGATCATCGTAGAAATCTGGGAATTTGCAGGAATGAAAATTCCTGCTAAACAAAACTTGTCACTCACTCCACGGCTGTTTATGGGGAAATGGCTGTGCGCAAATTGGGTGTCGTGGTTCAAAACAAACAGTCACTCCACTTTATGGTATATCCAGTGAAGCGCTTTGAGACATCTCAAAGACGTGACAAGGAGCTATATATCAAATGCAAGGATTATGATTCTTATTCTAAGCAAATGAAAGAGAAGGGTTTGGGGATAAGGTGGAGCGGATTGAAGTGAAATGCTTGTTCTGAGAGACGGTACATTATTGATGGGAAGTGGACGGTGACCGGTGGTCAAAGAGGAGGATCTGGAGATGAGTCTTGAAGGAGGCCAAGGGATGGGGACGAGGCAGAGGGAGTTGGGAGTGGGGGTGGTGGTGGTGAAGCCAGCGTGTTGAAGAATTTTTGCGATGGCTCTCACTCCTGTGCTTGACTTCCAGGGTGCTGCAGAGCGGGCTGGAGGTCGAGCGTTTGAGGCTGCGTAATTTCTACCATTACTACCACTCCAAGCGGGGGATGTGGGACGCCCAGAGCACGGACACCACCAAGGCAGATAGCGAGCACTGAGGGCAGCCAGGCGGGAGGTTCTCCTCCATCAACTTAACCGTCAGAACTAGCGGGGTCGTAAACGGACAGACGCCAGCCTTCCTCCCACCGACTGACAGCCTCGAGCAAGACTCGTGTGTGTTTGGGGAGGGTGGGAGGGAGGTTTGGCTTCACGTTATATTCTAATGGACGACACTGTTGAGCCCATGGGTTGCGGTCGCCGCCATATTGGTGCGTTGAGGCGTTAGCCCAGCAGCACATTGGCTTTCTCTCCCCACTCCCCTTACCCATCCCCACCCACTCCCTTCCCATCCCCACCCATTCCCCTCCCAACCCCCGCTAAGATTCCTAAGGCCTGCGGGTTTCTACATGACCAGCGATTAGATGCTACCTCTCTCCACTCACAATGGGATGTGGGACAGCCTTGAGGTTGGAGTAGGGAGTGGGGGGGCCATACACACACACACACACCTATACACACACATACACCCATACACACACATACACACATGCCCAAATACATCCTCTCCCCCCCAAAACCATAACTCAATCTGCCCTTTCTCCAGGCTAGAGCACTGTCCTAATGAAAGGACTACGACTGGACAATATAATAGGTTGTATCGTCTGCTTGAGGGAGAAAGGTTGTAAGCCATAGGTTCACAGAGCAACACCCCCTTTCTCCCCTCCACCCACCTCCCAACCACCCAATCAGGTCTCTCCATTCACACATTACGATGTGACATCTTGGTCAGCAACAAAGAACCTCTTCCACCTCTGAACTCACACAAGAGCCTTGTCCTGAGGAACAACAAGACAACAAACTGCGGGAACTTTACAAAATATGGGTGGTGGGGTGGGGGGGGGGGGGGTGAAGTGAGGGGAGAAACAGCCAACACTCCCTGGAAGCCAGAGCGCACTGAGAAGCAACAACAACAACAGCAACAAATTACATTTGTGTAGAGTCTTTCAGGTCCCAAGGCGCTAGAAGTACTGATCATGTCGATTGATTGACTGGGAACAAGTAATGAAAGGACTACGATTTTGAGTGGGGATGAAAGCCGAGGATTTTTTTAAATTGGAGAGTGCGAATCGCCTTCACAAAGGGACTTGGGCGCCCAGCGGAAAGCACACCGGTATGGGAAGCACTGTGTATTTTTTGTCTCACTTTGAAGCCATTTTGTTTCCCCCGTTTCCCCCCCCCCCCCCCCCCCCCCCCCGTAGTAGAGGGATGTAAAGAGAGCGTTATAATTCCAACTGTTCAACTTAACCTTGCTAATAGGACAAGCCAGTAAACCGGTTCAGCTACAATGTGATGACAACTTTGTCGAGGACTATCTTACAGTTTTAAATGATGACATTCGACCCACTGTGGAGTGTGAAGTGGGAATATTGTGCGAGGTGGGGGTAAAAGGGTGGGGAGGGAAGGGGATAAAATCGAGACAACACAATCATGATACTATAAAGCGTTTTACAGATTTCTCGCTGAGAGTAACAAGTGACGAGCTCTTTTTAAAGACCTAGTCAGACCGCTCAGACTTTAGACTCAGCTGTTCTCCAGCCACGGGAAACAGGAATAAAGGAAATCTTGGCGACTTATCATAATTTTTAATATCTCGACTCATCCCACCACCTCCCCTACCCCAACCTCTCCATCTCACTGAGCATTTTTGTGCCTCAAAACAGCCTTCGGTCCACCCCTACTTCACCCGTCTTCTCATTCTGCACCACCCTCTGCTCATTCCGCACCAATCGGGTGAAGCGCTTTGAGATGTTCTCTTATGTGAAAGGGAAAGTTGTTGAACAATGATGGTAAGACTGGTCTTGAGAAATGCTGTTGGGAGGTCTGAGCGCTGAGGATCAGTGAATCACCACGGATTCTGATTCTCGACTCTGGGTCAAAAGTTGATGGGTTCAAGCCCCACATTGGGACTTAAGCTCTCCATCTAGAGTGACTAAACTGGTCTAGTCTAGTCCAGTACGGGTTGGGGTGGGAAGAAGCACTGAGACATGGGTGTGTTGTCTTTCTGATGAGATGTTTGACCTATGTCTCTCTTTTTAGTTGGGCCTTAAAAATCCCATGACCTTGTTGGAAAGGGGTGTGAGTTTCTCCTGGTGTCATGGCTGAAAGAGCCTCCACATAAAATTGGTCACTCATTTCATATACGCTATTTGTACCATCTTTGTCTGAGAAAACACACTGCCCACTGCACGTGACAGCAATGACCCGCAAAGTGCTTTGGGACATTTCGACCTTGTAGTCAGGTACTGTCGTTATGAAATGTGCGATTATACCAGATAGCCCTGCACTGTCCTAGACTGGCCAGCATGTGGCACCAGCAAAACACTACAGTACAAACAAACACAAGCTGCTAATTCATAGAATTATACAACACCGAAGGAGGCCATTCGGCCCATCTTTTAAGAGAACTGGCCAAATCAATCCCACTCCCCCGCGCTCTCCCTACAGCCCTGCAAACTTGTACTCCCCAAATCATCTTAAAAGTTGTTGTCGAATCGGCCTCCACCTCCATTTCAGGCAATTTATCCCAGACCCGAATAATTCGCTGTATGAAAAAATATATTGGTCAGAGCCTCGGCTATTTCCAGCTTTACTTCCCTCAATAACCTAGGATACTGAGGATCAACCTAGAATGCATATGTCTGGACCGGGTGACTTATCCACCTTCGGCACTGTCAACCATTTTAGTACCTCCACTCAGTTTATTCTGTCTTAATTTCTCTACCCTCTCCCGATATTGTGGCATTGGCTGCATCCTCTTCTTTTGTGAAGACAGACTGCCACCCTCACCTCCTTTTTTTTCCTTCCCTATCCCTCCTGAATACATTGCAGCCAAGAATATTCAGCTCCCATTTCTACCCTTGTTTGAGCCGGGTCTCTTATTGCCGCATCATCATTACTCCACGAGGCAACTTAAACCCACAGGTCACCAACCCTATTTGTCATACCTGCCCCAGAATTGGACAAGTTGATGTTCTGAAAGTTATTAGTGGACATGTTAGTCAATTGAAGCTAGCAAAAAGCAACGTTAATCAAAATGGGCTCTGTGATCATGCTGCCATTCACAGCTGAAGACCCAAACCTTGAGTCCAACCCCAATTTGATGGGATGCAGAGTTCTACAACCTTTGCCAAGATTCCTTACTCCACACACACCTAGCAGTAAACAGGAGCTAGTTGTCAGTCGATTGGCGGATCGCTTTCCTTGGGTAATAATCCCTCCAAAAGTAAATTGATCATTTAATCCATAACTGGATAGTTGCACAGTTGGCTGTCTTGTTTTGCCCACAAAATATATAATCAATCCATTTTACAATATATGCTGTGAAGTGCTTGGAGACATCTCAGTGATGTGATCAGCTGCTACGTCAAATGCAAATATTATTATTAAGTGGTCTCTCCCTGCGGCCGTAATTGTCGTTCCCATGTGAAGAATTTGGACAGACTCAGCAATCTGCGTCACTTAGAAGCAAAGTATTTTGTAGTGACTTTGCCCAGCCCAACCCTTCCCCGCCCTTGTGTGTGTGTGTGTGACTAGAAATTCTATCAGGCAATTTTATATCCACTAGATGGCAGAAGTTCCATGGTTTTTGCTCCTATTTGGGAGATGTTGACTGGTTACTTGGTGAATAATAATCCTTGCCTTTCATGTCAGCAAGATTCCCCCCCACACCCCCTCACCACCCCCTCCAAACTCCTTTCTCTTTTCCAGTAGCGCACCGGGATCTTTAATGTCTCACCTGAACAGACGTAGATGGGACCTCGGTTTAAAGTCTCACCCGAAGGGCACCGCCTCTTAACACCGAGTGTGGCTGGAGTGTCAGCCGATACTGTGAGCTCCAAGTCCTCCAGGTGAAATCGGCCGATTCCTGTCTGTGGGACGTCGCTTTCCCCAAATCGGCTGCCTTGCTTTGCCTATAAAAATACAGAGTCACTACATTTTGCGCAGCACGCAGTGAAGCTCTTTGAGAGGTTGTTGGCCAAATACAGTATAAGGATTATTTTAGTATAGTGCTGGTATATTAATATAGAAACTAATAATCCCTAGGTTTACTTATTCCCTCACCAAGCACCGTTCCCCTTTCCAAGTGACACCATAAATTTTGCTAACGTAGATTAATACCTTCCAGACTTGCCGACCTGAGCCGTAAAACCTATAAAAATAGCACTCATTCCTGGAATGCCTCAAAGTCACAGCCTGCACTCCAATCACTCTCTGAGCAAACCCAGGGATAGGTCTCTGTGGTGCAGCGAGAGACCCTGGTTACAAGCTTTGAACTGACGTTGGATGGTGACATGAATTGTCAGCCTTGCACATGTATGAGAGACGCATGTCTGCTCACTTAGAGACATTGGAATAGCCTTCTACTCCAGGATAATCCTGGAAGCGAAGGACAACCGCCGCCTCCTCTTCGCCACCACCAATCAGCTCCTACGCCCCCCCCCCCCCCCCCCCCCATACTTTCATCCCCACCTCCCCGTCTTCAGTCACAAAAATAATCACCTCCATGAAACCCACCACGTATTAATTGCACCCCATTCCCACCCCCCTCCTCCACACACCCAACTCCACCTTTTGGCCCCGCTCATTTCTGACACCATCAACCTTTCCCTCTCCTCAGGCACCGTCCCTACCTCCCTTAAAACAGCCACCATCACCCCTATCCTGAAAAAACCCTCCCTTGATGCGTTGCAGCCATCAAGCTACCGACCCATCTCCAACCTCCCGTTTTTATCTAAGGTCCTTGAAAGAGTGGTTGCCTTGCAGCTCCTCTCTTTCCTCTCAACTCACTCACTCCTTGAACCCCTCCAATCAGGTTTCTGCTCACAGCACGGAAACTACGCTGGTTAAGGTTACAAACGACATCCTAACCGCCTGTGACCAGGGCTCCCTCTGCCTCCTCGTCCTCCTTGACCTGTCTGCTGCGTTCGACACAGTCGATCACACCATCCTCCTCCAATGTCTTTCCTCCCACCTCAACCTTCAAGGCACAGTCTTTGACTGGTTCCATTCCTACCTGACCCACCGCCTACATTTTGTATCTTCCAACGGTTTCTCCTCAAACTCCCGCACAGTTTCACCTCACGGCTGGACTACGGAAACTCTCTCCTCGTCGGCCTCCCCAGCTCCTCCATTTACAGGCTGCAGGTCATCCAAAACTCTGCAGCCCGTCTACTATCCCGCACCCGCCTCCGCGACCACATAACCCCCACCCTCACCCGTCTCCACTGGCTCCCCATCCTCCAGAGGATCGAGTTCATGATCCTCGTCCTCACCTTCAAGGCCTTACACGGCCTTGCCCCGCCCTATTTAACCGATTTACTCTCCCCCTATAAGCCCACCCGGACCCTCCGTTCAGCAGGAATTGGCCTGCTCCAAGCCCCCCGCCCGAACCGCCCCACCATCGGAGGCCAGGCCTTCAGTTTCTCCGCTCCCACCCTGTGGAATTCCATCCCCCAATCCCTCCGCCTTGTTTCTTCCCTTTCCTCTTTCAAGGCCGGTTTGAAGATTTTCCTCTTCGACCGTGCCTTTTGTTTCCCCCCGAATTTTTCGACCTCCCCTACGTGTTTCACCCCTTCCCGAACATTCCCCTCCCAGCTCGGGTCACACGCCTCCTGTGCAGCGCCTTGGGACGTCCTCCTGACGTGAAAGGCACTTTATAAGTTTAAGTTGTTGTTGTTGGAAGGGAAAGAGGTGTCAGCACGGCTCGCCCTTGCATCTGAGGCCCCGCGTCAGGAGTTTTAGTGATAATCCTTGCATTTGATATAGCGCCTTATTGGATTGACTTGTGAAGGAAACACGGCAGCCAATTTGCAGAAAGGTTGAAGGCCCGACTGTTGATAATGGAGTAGGCAACACAGGAAAACGTGGAGCAGGCCAGTGTCAGTAGAGCAGAGGGAGCGGGCAATTTGGTGAAGTTTTAATGGATCACAGAGGTAGGGAGGAGCAAGACCATGGAGGGCTTTAAAGGTGAGGGCAAGGATAATGTACTCTTTCCTCTGGGGGATGTGAGGGGCAATGAAGCCAGGTGAAAATGGGGGTGATTGAGTCAACGGGAGCTTAGTACGGGAGAGGGCATGAGCTGCAGAGTTCTGAAACATCTGCTGCCTACGGAGGAAGAGTTGGGAAATCCGGTGAACAGGAATTTTGCTCCATTGAACCTGGGAGCAATGAAGGCATGGATGAGGGGACATCCAGTAGTGGCTGTTTTGGATTGCATTGCAAATGCTGAGTGGATGGTGGGTGGGGATAAGTGGTTACAAAATATAGGAGTGCTCATTATGTTATCCCTCCCTCCCACAATGAATGCCATTATTAGGCAGTATATATGAGAGTATTGTTTTATAATCCCCACTTTTCACCCTCCCACCCCCGCCCCTGCCCCCACACATACACACACACACGAAGGCTAATGGCATGTTGGCATTCATTGAAAAAGGGTTAGAATACAAGAGTAGGGAAGTCTTGCTGCAACTGTATAGGGCCCTGGTGAGACCGCACCTAGAATATTATATGCAAATTTGGTCTCCTGATTTAAGAAAGGACATACCCGCCTTAGAGGGGGTACAGCGTAGATTCGCTATGTTGGTTCCTGGGATGAGGGGGTTGACCTATGAGGATAGGTTGAGTAAATTGGGCCTATACACTGTACTCTCTAAATTATAGAAGGATTAGAGGTAATCTTATAGAAATCTGCAAGATTCTTGAGGGACATGACAGAGGAGACCATTTCCCATGGTTCAAGAAACGATACATAGGAGTCACAGTTTTAAGATTAAGTGTCAGCCTTTTTGAACAGAGTTGAGGAAACGCTCCTTCACTAAAAGAATAGTGAATTTATGGATTCTCTACCCCCAAAAGGCTGAAGATGCTCAGGCCTTGATTCAAGACTGAGATTAATAGATTTCTAATGGATAAATAGAATAAGGGATATGGGAATAAGGTGGGTAGATGGAGTTAGATTAGAAGATAAACTATGATTTTATTGAATGGCGGAGCAGGCTTGAGGGGCCAAATGGCCTACTCCTGCTCCTAATTCTATGTATTACAACAACAACAAAATTATGTTTGTATAGCGCCTTTGCATAGCCAGTTACTGCTTCAGACCCGACCTGAGGACGGGGTGGGGAAGGGAAGGGGGGAATAAGGAGTTGCCAATGGGTCCATCGAAGAGGAGAGTCTTGAGGTGAGACTTGAAGGAGGCTAGGTCTGCGGGATGGAGTTCCAGAGGTTGGGGCCAGAGGGGCTGAAGGTTTGCCCACCAATGGTAGGGCGGGTGGGTCGGGGGACGTGGAGCAGGCCCGAGCCTGTTGAGTAGAAGGAGCAAGCAGGTTGGTAAGGGGATAGGAGGTCATGGATGTAGGGTGGGGCGAGGTTGTGGAGGGAATTAAATGTGAGGACCAGGATCTTGAATTGGATCCTCTGGATGATGGGGAGCCAATGGAGTCGGGCAAGGATGGGAGGAGATGGGGTCACGGAGTTTGGAACGGTAGAGGACACAGGCCGCAGCGTACTGGATTATCTGCAGCCTGTGGAGGGAGGAATTTGGAAGGCCAACCAGCAGGGTGTTTGCATAATCGAGCCGGGATATAATGAAGGCGTGGATGAGGGTTGCACCGGCTTTGGGGGTGGGGTAGTGGCGGAGTTGGGCAATGTTGCGGAGGTGGGGAAAGGCAGAAAGGAGGTGGACTGTGCCTGGTTGAGCCTTGTTGCATGCTGCAGTACATTCTGACTTGCCGAGAGACGATTTGTGGCATGCAAAATCATTTGGCATGATTTACCGGCCTGGCGATCACACCAAGCAATGCTTTTGTGCTGCTAAACCGAGGAGGCTACTGTCTTACTTGAGGCAAGTGTGTACATGTGAGTCATGCCTCCGTTGGTGTCAGAGCCTTTCTAGAAGTTCCATTTTGGGGGCCTTTGTCTGAATTGTTTCCCTTCACACCCTGGGGGAATGGATCACACGGTGCTGGCTGGAAGCGTTTCTCTTCTCATTCAATCCGGGCCAGTCCTGGCAGGAGGAAGGTAATGATTCTCACTCACTGGAATGTAGCTGCCGAGGTTTCTCATAACCTCAGTGTCTCACACAGGCCAACCTCTGGGAGGTTAAACATGCCATAGAGAAAGTCAACCTGGTCACTTAGAGGTTTGCGCTCTCGCCTCACAAATGAGAGTATCTGGGTTTAATTACCGGCAGGGTGAAACCTAGACAAGCAATTACACAGTATACATAGCAGTTAGTACGAATCCAGTTATTAATCGATTGGTGGAACGCCTTCCAGGGATAATAATCCCTCCCCCAAAAAATAATAAAAAAAGGTCACTCAATCCACGACTGTTTGTGGGATGAGCATTGTGTGCAAATGTATGTGTGTGTGTGTGGGGTGGGGAGGGGGTGTATATGAAATCCTTGACTTTTCAAATGTCCTCTTTGCTGCCCAACAACAAATTAACAACAACAAATCAGACTTATAGAGCGCCTTTCACGTCAGGAGGACGTCCCAAGGCGCTGCACAGGAGGCGTGTGGCCCGAGCTGGGAGGGGAGTGTTCGGGAGTGGGTAGAAAACGTGGGGGAGGTCAAATAATTAGGGGGGAAACAGAAGGCATGGTCGAAAAGGAAAGTCTTCAGACCGGCCTTGAAAGAGGAAAGGGAGGAAACAAGGTGGAGGGATTGGGGGATGGAATTCCATAGGGTGGGAGCGGAGAAACTGAAGGCCTAGCCTCCGATGGTGGGGCGGTTCGGGCGGGGGGCTTGGAGCAGGCCAAGTCCTGCTGAACGGAGGGTCCGGGTGGGCTTATAGGGGGAGAGTAAATCGGATAGATAGGGCGGGACAAGGCCGTGTAAGGCCTTGAAAACAAGGACAAGGATCTTGAACTCAATCATCTGGGGGATGGGGAGCCAATGGAGACGGGCGAGGGTGGGGGTTATGTGGTCACGGAGGCGGATGCGGGATAGTACACGGGCTGCAGAGTTTTGGATGACCTGCAGCCTGTGAATGGAGGAGCTGGGGAGGCCGACGAGGAGAGAGTTTCCGTAGTCCAGCCGTGAGGTGATGTACGCGGGCACGAGTGTTTCGGCAGTGTGGGGAGTGAGATAGTTGCGGAGCCTGGCAATGTTGCGCAGGTGGAAATAAGCGGTGCCGGTCAAGGCACGGATCTGGGGGAGGAAGGAGAGTTTATGGTCGAACATGATGCCGAGGTTCCTGACTGGCTTTGTGAGGTGGAGAGTACAGCCTTGGATGTTGAGGCTGGCAGCGCCCGATGTGCGGAGGCGCTGGCTTGAGCCAATCAAGAGGGCCTCGATCTTGCTCACGTTCAATTGGAGGAAGTTGTCCCTCGTCCAGGACTCAATGTCGGACAGACATGCTGTCAGAACATCGATGGTCTGGGGGTTGAGGGATGAGGCAGAAAGGTACAGTTGGGTGTCGTCCCCATACATGTGGAAATTTACCCCATGTTTACGGATGACATCGCCCAGAGGGAGCGTGTAAATGGTGAAAAGGGGGGGGCCAAGGACAGAGCCCTGGGGGACGCCGTGAGAAACTGTGCGGGGGTTTGAGGAGAAACTGTTGGAAGATACAAAATGTAGGCGGTGGGTCAGGTAGGAATGGAACCAGTCAAGGACTGTGCCTTGAAGGTTGAGGTGGGAGGAAAGACGTTGGAGGAGGATGGTGTGAACGACTGTGTCGAACGCAGCAGACAGGTCAAGGAGGACGAGGAGGCAGAGGGAGCCCTGGTCACAGGCGGTTAGGATGTCATTTGTAACCTTAACCAGGGCAGTTTCCGTGCTGTGAGCAGGGCGGAAACCTGATTGGAGGGGTTCAAGGAGTGAGTGAGTTGAGAGGAAAGAGCGGAGCTGGGAGGCAACCACTCTTTCAAGAACCTTAGATAAAAACGGGAGGTTGGAGATGGGTCGGTAGCTTGATGGTTGCGATGCATCAAGGGAGGGTTTGTTCAGGACAGGGGTGATGGTGGCTGTTTTAAGGGAGGTAGGGACGGTGCCTGAGGAGAGGGAAAGTTTGATGGTGTCAGAAATGAGCGGGGCAGAAGGTGGAGCTCGGTGCGGAGGAGGGGTTGGGGATGGGGTCCAGTGAACACGTGGTGGGTTTCATGGAGGTGATTATTTTTGTGACTGAAGACATGGAGGTGGGGATAAAAGTATGAAAGGGTGGGTGGTGGTTGGAATAACGGATGGAGGGGCGGAGGTGGAGGAGAGATGGGGAAACCGCAGAGCGGATTCTCTCGATTTTGGACTCGAGGAAGTCCAACATCTCCTCGCAGCGTGTGTTTGAGGAGAGGATCTGCGAAGCGAGACGGTGGGGGGCGGAGGAGCTGATTGGTGGTGGTGAAGAGGAGGCGGTGGTTGTCCTTCACTTCCAGGATTATCCTGGAGTGGAAGGCTGATTTGGCGGTGGCTAGGGCAGAGCTGTAAAATTTGATGCGGTCCAGCCAGATTTGCTGGTGGACCGTGAGGCCAGATTTGAGCCAGGTGCGTTCAACTGCTCACACTTGGCTCTTGAGGGAACGGAGGTGAGTTGTGTACCACGGTGATGATCGGGAGTGGGAGACGGTTCTGGAGGTGAAGGGGGCCAGGGTGTCGACGGTAGTGGAGAAGGTGTTATGGAGGGTGGTGGAGGCGGAGGATAGGTCGGTACAGGAAGAGTGCCACAGGGGGAGGAGGTCGGAGGTTTCGAGGGCAGAGGTGAAGGTTTGTGGGAGAATCTTCTTCCAGGGCCAATAGAAGATGGTGGTGGGTTTGGAGGTGGAGGGGGGAGGGATAGAGGTGTTGAGAGAAATGAAAAAATTGTCTGAAATGCTCCACCATGCACAACAAAATCCAGCTAATCCAAAACTCCATTGCCTGCATACTCACCCATACTAAACTCTGTATCCTCATCACCCTAGTCCTTGCCGGGCCCCACTGGCTCCCAACTACCAAACAGATTGATTTCAAGATCCTCTCATATGTTTTCAAATCCCTTCATGCCCTCTCAGCCCACTACCTCTCCAACTTGCTTATCCATCACTCTCTGGCTCCAGCTTTCGCCATGGGTGGCTGTGGCTTCAGCCACTACACCCTGAAACTCTGGGACTCGCTTCCTCAGACATAATGCCTTATCCAATCCCTCCTCGCTTTCCATTCCCACCTAAAGACCTACCCTTTTCATAAGAACATAAGAATTAGGATAAGGAATAGGCCATTCGGCCCCTTGAGCCTGTCCTGCCATTCAATAAGATCATGGCTGATCTATTCTAACTCCACCTACCCGCCTTATCCCCATATCCCTTGATCCCTTTATCCACAAGAAATCTATCAATCTCATCATGCTTACGGTCACCTCCCCACTCCCTCTCCCCCTTAGCTTGTTGTCAGATTCCGCCATTGTCAAGTTCCGCGTGAAGGGTGCTATATAAATGCAAGTTGTTGTACGCATGTATCCACCAAATCGTCCTTCTTCTCCCAAGATAATTTTGGAGGCGAAGGGAAATCTCTCTTCACCACCAATCTGCTCCTCCGTCCACCTCCCACCCCTCCCCATCTCCCCCAACCCACTCCTCGCCTACTCTCTTGTCAAATTCTGACTGTGAGGAGATGCTGGATTTCTTCAAGACCACAATCGAGGGAATCCGCTCGGCCCTCCAAACGGCCACTCCCTCCCCATCTGCCCCCTACCCACCCACACTCCAATCCCTACCCATCCTTCCTTCCACATTTTCGAATCAGTCTCCCTCTCCTCTTCCATCACCAGCATATCGTCCAATCACTTTTTGACCGTGCCTTCCCCCTCCACCTATCTGCCCATCCTTATCCCAACCCTGCCCCCCACCCCCTCATGCTCGGGTCCGGATCCCTGACTGTTTAACCCCTTGGGTCATCCTCCCAACATGAAAAGCACTCTACAAATGTAATTTTGTTGTTGTTAACATGCATTTTGCCCACAAAGCACACAGTCAATTCACTTCACAATATATCCTGTGAAGCGCTCAACTATTTGACATATCAAACGCAAGAATTGTCATCATCATTAATACGTTGGGAGTTTTCCAATTGTTTATTGTGAAATTAACAATTGCTTCAAACCAAAGTGCCTGAGAGACTGACATCGACTCTGCTACAATTACAGTAACACATTCACAAGTTATTTGCATGCCAAAGATCGACATTAAGAGAACATGTTTTCTTTACCTTTGCATAACTTCACCTCAATCACTCAGGACCCTGAGGCTAAGGAGGGCAAGATTTTACACAGCACCTTATTGCACTAAAGCAAAGTTCAGTGTAGTAATAACCGACAGTGAGGAGTTTTTCTTACTGGCCTCACAAGTAACAGTGATTTTACTTGGAGGAATCCTAATAATAATAAAAATCCTGGCATTTGACACAGCGTCTAATCAGGTGATTGAGGCATAATGAGGTGCTGTACTGTTGGTTAAGAACATCGGGAGAAATTCTCTTTTCCTGTAGAGTTATACGATCTTCGGTGTCTCTCTGAAGCGAAGCCAGACTGAAACTCGCTTTCATGCAGGAGGGTGTGGTTGATAATTCAGAGAAGACAATGCCCTGACCCTCCCCTCCTCCCCACTCCTACGTTACTCCCGTGTTCACCAATCTTGTTGTGGAGTCCTGTAGCTCAATGGTTAGAGCATTTGCCTTACAAGAGAGTGACCTGGGCTCAGTTCCCGGCAGGGTGAAACCTTGGGCAAGTTTCCTTACTACTATAATAATAATAATAATCCCTGAAGAAAAAACACAATAATAAATTGGTCACTTCAATCCACGACTGTTTGTGAGACGCTGCTGTGCGCGATTGGCTGCCGCGGTTCACCCACAAATATACAGTCAATTCACTTTACATGATATTTTATGAAGCGCTTTGAGACGTCTAGAAGACGTGAAGAGCGCTATATCAAATGCAAGAATGATTATGTTTCCCACTGCCTTTGTGAACCACTTTGAGGCGTTCCTCCTTCATGTAACGTGGGCTCCCTTCCCTGTGAGTGAGCAGCGTTCCGAGACGCAACCGTGTGTGAAGGACGCGCTGTAAATGCAAGAAGCCACACGCTGTAACCTGTAGCAGATCTTTTCTCAACCTATCAGTGGGAGAACAAGCCAGTGAATCTCTTGGGAGGACATCAGGTGAGGAGCTTAGTAATGGAGAGGGAAGGCTGCTGATAACAAGTGATGGAGGGAGGGAGGGCATCCCAAGGCACTGGACTGTCAAGAGTTTGAACCTGAGTATCAGGTTGGAAGATGGCCTTTGCCCAGAGCCTCCTGTGCATTAATTGCTGCGTGATGTGTTCTGCTGGTTTATTGCCTCATGCAAAGAGGACAGGCTCTCTCTCTTGTTCGCTCTCACTCTCTATCTCACTGCCCTCCTCCCTCTTTCAGAGAGAGACTGCTCGTCGGGGGGGGGGGGGGGGGGGGGGGCACTCGATACACCGAAGGTTCGATAGTCCGAACACACAAGTTTCCTATACCCGGGGTGGTTACCGTGGTTACCGCTCGATATTCCAAACCGACAATGAAATAAGGTTTGTTAATCCAAACATTTGGTGCGATAGTCCGAAGGTTCATTAGTCCAAAGGTTAAGGTTAGGGTTAGGGGAAGCTTCAGACTAACGAACCTTCGGACTAATGAACCTTCGAAATAACGAACCTTGGGACTATCGAGGGCTAACCGCTCAAGCAGTGTCCAAATACACAGTCAGTCAAATACACTTGAGAGCCAAAGTACCTTGCGAAGCGCTTTGAGAAAGTTTTGACGTGGGTGCAATGGGAGTACGGTTTATTATACTGTGCTCCGCTGGAGATAGAACTGTCAAACATTAACCGGAATCAATTTCTTCTTGTGACACTCACGCCTGTGGCTTTAACTGGACTTTGTACCAGCTTCTAGCTCTCATATGGTTAATATTTATAGGAGTTTGGTCGTCTAGGCAACCGGCAGCCTCTCTGTTTGCATTGGTTACCCTTACACAAAAGGAACCGGTTTTGCAATGTCCTGGGCCCCCAAGATGCTGTCAGCTCACAGCCGTTGTAAACCAGGCAAGCAACAATTACTTTTGAGCGACTCTTAAGAGTGTTACATCCAACTGAGAATTCAATGCCTCCCGCCTACTCATGGGAACTCGAGGTAGATTGCTGGAATGGAATGCATTCTCCCTTCCCCCGTCCCATCTTCTCTCTTTCTCTCTCTCTCTCTCTCTCTCTCCCTGGAGGATGCTTACCTAATTCCAGAGAGTATTAAGCAAAGGTTGGCAAGAGCCAAGGCTTAGGGGAAATCCAGAGTGTGCGTTGGGGTAACTTGAGTGTCTAACCAGCTGAAGTCCTGCTGATGATCCAGGCTGGCTCATCTTTGTTGCCTTCACTTATCCGGTTCTGCTCTCCTCCTTGTCCCCCGAATCCTCCGCTCCACCATCGGCGGACGTGCCTTCAGCCACTATTCCCCAAAGCTCTGTAACTCTCTTCCTCACTCCCTTCACCTCGGCCCCTCTCTTCCTAGTTTCAGGTCTTGGCTAAAGACCTTTCTTTTCGACCGCGCCTTCGGTCACCATCTTCCCCCTGCCCCTGGCTCGGCCCCGGGATTCCGTTATTTTGAAGTGCTCTAAGACGCCACCCGGTGTGGAGAGCGCTATGTAAATCGAAGTTGTTGTTGTTGTCTTCAGCAGTGTCTTAGAGTACTATCCTGGTTCAGGAACCGGACTAGAGACTACCACAGAGCGCTGGCTCAATGCTGGCATTCCATTGCCAGACATGTTACCTTGGAGCCAGTTCAGTTGTAGGGACACCTCTGGGAGGATTACAAGCCCATGTGAACATTTACAATCAGTTTATCAATATCATATATTGATAAACTGATTGTTTATCAATATTAATCTCTGTAAAAGGGAAGAGAGTTCACTGGAAAGTCCCAAATCGAGCCTAAATCAGAATCTGAAATCTCCCCAGCCAGCCAGTTGGAATTTAATCTGAGGGTTATCCAACTTGGATCACTCAGTGTATTGGTTAGAGCGCTCACCTCGCAAGCAAGTGGACCCCGGTTCAATGCCCAGGTGGGACAAAACCTTAGGCAAGTTCCCTTACTCCAATTGCCTCTGTTTACCCAGCATTAAGTAGGAACTCAGTTGTTAATCGATTGGCTGATCGCTTTCCGGGAGTAATAACCTCTTCCCCACCCCAAAAACTCAATCCACGATTGTTTGCGGGACACTGCTGTGCATAATTGGCTGTCGCGTTTTGCTCACAAAATATACAGTCAGTTTACAGTATATCCTGTGAAGCGCTTTGAGACTTCTCAATAACCTGATGAGATGCTAAATCAAAATGCAAGGATTGTTATTAGTAATAATAAAGATGAGGTCACTCTATCTTTATCCAAGAAATGGGTGTTTAAACGATTCCTTGAAAATGTTGACTTTGGATCCAGGACAGACTGGGTTTGGCTGGAATGTTAATGTCCGTTCTGCTTTCGGATGGACTAGCCTCCAGGTAAAAATGGAGTCGCCTATTTCACAGATACACAGTGGATCTTTACACTAATGTTCGATTCCTGCAATAGATTTGTGGGATTTCCGTCTTGGTCAAGAGAAAAATGAAAGGAAGAGAGAGAGAGAGATCAGAGTTGATTACACTTACAAATGGCAAATTATTTAGATCTATAGATATATCATAAAATGTTTGTTTAAAATTTTATTTTATTCAGTTTTAAACATTTCAAACAGTTGATGGCTACAGGAGACACACCATCATTTGTTTCTTAATGACAAACAAACATAAAACACTGTAATATAAAAATAATTGACGTTCTACAGGTACAGGGCGGGATGTGGGGCTCCATTTAGAAACCGGTCGTTTATGTTCAGCTTTCGCTGTAACCTGCTGCACACTTCACCTGCAAAACACAGTCACTCACACTTCACAGTGCAATCCTGCGAAGTGCTTTGAGACACCTCGACGACGTGATAAGGTGCTTTATCAAATGCAAGGATTATCATTCTTATCATCAGATAACAATCACTCTCACTTTCCGTACTGGCTGAAACCTCAGCATTGCAATTTTCAAGTAGGGGCAGATGTGTGGTGATAATCTAATTGAGCAACAACAGGAAAAACCCTGGCGAAGGGATAGGATTTCTTAATGAGGATTTCCGAGCCGGGAGAGGAACGGAAGTCTATTCCTCTGTAAACAAATCCCCTTACGGAAGGAATTACGCACGTTGGGACTCCCAGCGAGAGTGCGTCTAAATGCGGCTTAAATTCTGAATCTAGAAAAGAACAAGATCTATAGAAAAATTACACTAAAAAACTTGTACTTTCGATATGACATTTTTAACCATTTCTCCCCCACCATCTTCCCCTCCGATTACTGATGTGACACAGTCGAGCCACATTTAATAACACCATCGTCAGTGACTTAAAAAGTTCCATTTTACACCTTGTATAGAAAAATCCCACTGAAATCCTCTGGCTCTTTATTTACAGTGTAAATTCAGACAAAAAAAAATAGAATAGCTGGATTGATACATATCTTCTACAAACCAAACGCTCCAAGACATTGCCCTTCGTCAAGGGTGCTAGATAAATGCAAGTTGTTGGGAGTAAACCAGTTTCATTCTCTGGAAATCACAACAAAAACTACCTAGAGAGAAGCTAAATCTGCAGACCAGGCAATGAGAGCAACACCTCACTGCCACGGGTGAAAGGTTCATTCATGTTCCCCTCCTCACACACACGCATGTACGTACACACATACATTTGATTGGATCGCGAATGCATTGCCTGAAAGAGTGGTAGAAGCTGATTTTTATCAATTAAAACACATCACAATTAAAAACAACTTTTAAGGGAGAAGTAGATAATTATTTGGGGGAGGACAGGTTTGCAGGGCTTTGAAGAGAGCGCGGGGGAGTGGGGTGGATTGGACACCTCTTTTCAAAGAGCCTGCACAGACACGATTGCTGAATGGCCTCCTTCTGTACTATATAATTATGATTCCGTGATTTACCCAATGAGGTGTTTCGTGATAGGAAGGAAAACAGCGAGAAATCTAGATTTAGCTGCTTGCAGGGACAACTCCTCTGGAACAAAAAAGAAGGTCCACCTATGGATAGTGTGATTCATTGTGGGATTCACTCCTAATCCCCAGCATGAGTCACTTGTTTTTTCTGATCTCATTCAATTGCTGACTCTGTCCCATTCTACGCCTTGTGCGTCTCAGTTTCCAACCCCACCTCTGCAATATCTCTTTATTTAACAATTCCTCCTTCCCCATCCCCACCGCCCACCTTACTCCCAACTGCCTGGAAAATCAGACGCGATTTCAATTTGAATTACATTTCGTCTGCCCCACTCCATCAATGAAATTTGAATCAGTCTCCCGGGTTCGCACAGAGAGTCACTGCACTTTACAGCCTATCCCGCTAAGCGCTTTGGGAAGGATTATCGTTATTAGTAACAATTTTGTTTCACCACACATTCTACACAAGCATGGAAATTGTCATCAGCCATTAAAACAAGTTCATAAATCAGTTTAACACAACCCCACCCTCTGTTTGACTAAAATTCTTCAGACTCGCCCGCCCCTCCCCCCCCCCCCCCACCCCACTCCCCCACTTCAATAAGTTCTGCATTTTGAGGGAAGAATATTGGGAATAGTTATACATCAACAACGTCAATAAATCATTCACTCAGTTGGAGTAGTTGCCAAATGAAATGCGAGTCTAAATAGCTACCATTTCCTCAAGCCAAAACTTGCTCAGACGCTCAAAACAAAAAATGACTCCTTTTTTTAAAAAAAACTTGGGTAATATTGAAGCGGGTGTAAGGTGTGTCGGGCAGTGGATTAAATAGATTGAATTGGATTAAACTGCTTGCTCTATGAGTCGGTGCAGGGGTCATTAAGCGCTCTGAGACGCCCTCCGGCATGGAGGGCGCTATATAAATCCAAGTTGTTGTTGTTGTCATGGCCTGAACTGCCTCCTGCTGCCCTACGTTTCTACATTTCTATATCGTTTTTGCTTTAATATCAAGTCTCCCACAAGTCCCCTTTTATCATTTATATTATCGATATGTATATACATAGAAAAAATTAATCCTTGCCATGCTTTATACTCGGGTGGTCCAACGTGTTCCCACCTCATCCCCTCCCTCAATTGAGTTCCCATAACCGGTAAATTGTTACGTTATATCGTTTATGTGGCCCGTGGACGTTTCTTAAATGGGAAACCTGTCCCTCAGTAGGCAAAAGGTTGGACCAACCTGGTTATAGCAATAATTATTGGACGCAATCCATTCCGAGAGTGGACGAGAATGAATCTCTCGTAGATGAAGAAGAGCTGAGCTAAGAAGGTTACTTCTAACCCACCTGAGATTTATACTGGTGCCCGGCTCAGGCTTGGGGTTTGCAGTGCAAAGCAAAGTGCTTGGAGAAGTCTTCCCGACACAGGAGTGGCGTGAATGTACATAGGTGTCGTTGAGAGAAACCTAGAGATCTATATATTCATTCCGTCTTTGCCCACCCCCCCCACCCCTACCCCCACCCCCCTCTCCTCCTCTCCCCAAAGGTGCCTCTTGTCAGGGCAGCGCTGAATGATTGTTCTTCACTGGAAGTCACATTTCTTGTAGCCTTTCTGCAGACAGAAAATAAAATGATGATCAGTAAAATAAGAAGAATCACATTTGCATCTGATCTGCTCACCCTTGATATTTCACAGGATTTTTACTGTCAAGTCTAGCGACTGTGTGTGCTGAGAGCCATTGCCATGAAATGGAGCAGAGCAACTGTATTCCCCATAAAATAAACACTACAATCAGAAGCCAGAAATTATTAGCAAATTATTGTTATAAAAATACTGGAGGGACAGACGCACAGAGAAACGCACCCAACAGTCATCTCCAGTGACTACTGTCAACCTCGGAGCCTGTGGTGAAGGCAATTTCTTTTTAAATGTGACTAAACGTTTAAACCAAGTCCCCAGATTTGGTTTTTACCAAGTATCATCGCCCTAGACCTAAGGGTAGTCTCATCAGGTGAGACGACTGATAAACTTGGCAGAACTTTAATCATGCCTCTCTGTCTCTAAACGTGCTGGTGCCAGAGCTTCTCACTGAAGAAATGGTGGGGTCTGACCGACTGAAGTGACAGAATGGGTGATACTAGTCTGGGTGTGTCCAGTGTCTCACGCAGCCGCGAGATTGGCGAATGCTCTACCCCAGAGAGCTCCAAACAAAAGGCGGAACCGAGCAAGGCGTTTCACCCACAAAATGCACAGTCACTCCGCTTTACAGAAGACTCCGCGAAAACGCTTTGAGACATCCGAACAACGGCAAGATAAGGCGCTGTATCAAATGCAGGGATTATTATTATTATCATCATTGTTAATGGAGAATAAATAGCTGTTTAATAATGGATAACACAGAATCCTTTGGCATTTAATGTCAGGACCGTAACCTCAATGTAACATCTCGGGATTATCTGTCCGCTAGTGACTTGTTGGAAGAACAGCGCGGGCTCTTACCGATCGGTACTCCCGATGCATGGACTTGTAAAACCACATGTTCCCAAGGAGGCTGGCAGCTGCTTTGTTGGTTCTGTCATCCTCACTGAAAAAGGAAGAACAAGCCGTCAGGAAAATAAGCAAGTACAACCACAAGCCCCCATTTACACTCTCAAAGAGATTTACAGAAGGAAGCCATTCGGTTCCTCGAATTTGCCCTGCCCTGCGCGAGCAAGCCGTGCATTCATTCCCACGGCCCTGTTCTGTCCCTACACCCCGTTAGCACTCTGGCTTTGGTGTCTCGAAGCTCTTCACGAATATAATAATAATCCTTTCATTTGATACAGCGCTTTTCACATCTTATCGACGTCTCAAAGCGCTTCGCAGAGTATACTGTAAAGTGAAATGACTGTATATTTGTGAGCGAAACGCGGCAGCCAATTGCGCACAGCAGCGCCCCCCAAACGGTCGTGGATTGAGTGACCAAATTATTATTACGCTGAAAGGATTATTACTCCTGGAAAAGCGATCCACCAATGGCCTAACAACTGTGTTCCTACTTGCTGCTGGGTAAACAGCGGCGTGCGGAGTATGGAAACTTCCCTAAGGTTGGAGATTAAAAAGGTAAACTTTGACCTCCCGGCTCCCAACAGTGACACTCCCTCTTCCTCTCCTTCCCACCCGCGCTCCCCCGCACCCCCCACCCCCGACCAAGTAGCTGAGCCACCCACCTGTTCAAATTGGACTTCACATTCATGAGCCTCTTGAGGCCATTGTGGTTGACGATCTGTTTGGTGGCTTGAATGGTCTCCACCACCAGATTGTTGAGGATGGAGCAGATGTTGACCACCACATCGCTGGAGGGCATAGCCTGAGAGCTGTCTTCTGGCAAGTTGCTCAGGAGCGGGCCGATACTGCGGATGGCTAGAGAGGGCGAGAGAGAGATTCTTCGTGAGCACAAAAACAACTTGCACTTATGTAGCGCCCTCCACACCAGGTAGCGTCTCTCAGAGCACGTAATAGTGGTGGATCCTGTCTCCGGGCCGGTGTGGGTGGAGGGGTAGGTGGCCGTAAGCGCGGTCGAAGAGGAAGGTTTTCAAGTGGGACTTGAAATGGGGTAGAGGGATCTTCATCGCAAGTAACAAATTCCACTGAGAGGCATAGGATGGTGAGATTGATCCAAGTATATACAGTACATGGATTGGGAGAAACACAACACACAGAGACTGTGCACACACATATGTGAATTCACCCACAGATTCAACCCCCTGTACCTATACAGTGAGAGACATGTACACTCACACCAAGATAGTGAGACAGAGATAGAGAGAGACAGACATACATACATACATATAGCAAGAGACAGAGACATATACACACAAATAATAAATAATAATAATCCTTGCATTTGATGTAGCGCTCTTCACATCTTAACAATATCTCAAAGCGCTTCACGGGATATACTGTAAAGTGAATTGACTGTATATCTGTGGGCGAAACACGGCAGCCACTGCGCACAGCAGCGTCCCACAAACAGTCGTGGATTGAAAATGACCAATTTTTATTATGGTGGTGGGGGGCGGTTTTCAGATGGATTATTATTAGGCGTGTGGAGTAATGAAACCCACCCAAGGTTTCGCCCTGACCTGCCTGGATTTGAACACAGGTCTCACTTGTAAAGCGAGTGCTCTAACCACTGAGCTACAGGAGCTCCACCTATAAGCAGGTGTTGGGCTGTAGTTTGTGGAGGGTGACAAGCACGGATTCAAAACAGAAAGCTTTACACAGCTTTCGCAAAACTACTTTTGTCCTTCATGTAGGACAAGGAATAAGGAAGGTTTTGTGAAGGGGATAAAGACCAAGAGTTCTTTTGTTCACCTTCAAAACCGTCTGCAAGACCAGGAACCAGTCTCCAGTTGGCGAGTGAGGTCATTATTGGGATTTAGTATCTATTTAACCGAGTTACATGGAGAATAAACAGTCACCTGATCTCCACACACATACACCACCCCACAGACACACTCACACACACCCCACAGACACACTCACACACACCCCACACACACACATTTTCAATCCACGACTGTCTGTGGGACACCGCTGTGCGCAATTGGCTGCCACATTTCTCCCACAGATATAGTCAATTCACTTTATAGTATATTCTGTGAAGTGCTTTGAGACGTCGATAAGATGTGAAAAGCGCTATATTAAATGCAAGGGTTATTATTATACACATAGGCCACACACACACACACAACACACACACACCCCACTCACAGACACACAAACAAACACACACACACACACGCATATGCCTACCACACACACACACACAACAAAAAATACACACTAACACACACAGGCACACACAGGAGCTAGTTGCTCTATAAGATGAGCCTTGATGCAGCCATGAACACCGTGATGAGTTGGGAGCCAGGCCTTGTCGCCAGTGAACACCCCTGCTTCTACCTGCCCACCCCCCCACCCACCTCACCCACTCGAGTATTTACTCGTGAGCCGGTCTCTCTGCTCATTGACACTCACAGGCATCCTCCTTGTTCTTGGCGTGGGTAGAGAGGTTGCGAAGCAGGCCGGTCACAGTTCGCAGCACAGTGGGGTCGGAGGATTTCAGGTGGTCTATGAGCGTGAACCAGGTGCTGTCCTGGTCTGTCGTCAACCGACTCAACACAGAGGCCCACTGAGAACACATGAGAGGCAGCAATAAGCACAACAACAACAACAACCTACAATTACAGAGCACCCTTCACGCAGAACAGTGTCCAGGGCACTGATCTCTAACCCCTTGTTCCCCGGTCACTCCACCCCACAAATGAAAATAAGAGCGGCTGGACTAGAACCTCATTACAAGGCTGCTTTTCGCCCACAAAATATATAGGCAATTCAATTTACAGTATATTCAGTGAAGCGCTTTGAGACGTCTAGAAGACGTGATAAGGCGTCATATCAAATGCAAGGATTATTATTAATTATTATTATCATTATTTTAAGACCCGTACACCCACTGCCAGCTGGGCTCTTGAACATCAAAATACTATAACCAACGTCTGGGCGTTAGGGTCTAACCAAAGCCACTTCCTGCGCATCCACAGAGAGTGATACCATCAGCTGATCTAAACATCGGCCATTTTATTTGAGTACCGGCATCCATTGGGCAGAGTAAGGGGCAAGCAACGATCGCATCCCACTGGACAGCCGGTCGAGAGTTCAAAGCCACCATCGTTCATCTGCCCTAGAGTGGGTTTTTACTGTCTTCACACCCCTTCCCCCTCCCACCTCACCCCTTCCTTACCCGGAAGTTTCCGGCTGTGATGTTCTGCAGAGCGCCCAGGGCGGCTTCGGTGGTCAGTTGGTTGGCGCTGCCCTTATCCAAGAGCTCCTTGTATATCTTCACAATGGCCGGGTTCCACAGCCACTCCATCCCCTGAGGGTTTTTGGAGACCTCGGTGAACACTGACATGTCTGTGTTGATCTGAGGGAAAGACAGCCGGAGGTCATGTTAAAACAAGACAGTTGCGAATTACATCGATCGGCACAAAAACGGCATTGTGATAATCCTCGCTTTATTACGTCTTCGAGACAACTCTCAAGGCACGAACAACTCGGTTCCCACTTACATACACATGTCATTGTGTTGTCGTTGTTGTTACTGCCAGGTACAAAGAGATGTGCGGAGTAAAGGTACACAGAGATGTGTGGAGTAAAGGTAAACAGAGATGTGTGGAGTAAAGGTAAACAGAGATGTGTGGAGTAAAGAAACTTGCAGGTTTCGACCGGCCCGGGAATCGAACCCAGGTCATCTCGCTAACCATCAAGGTACAGAACTACCTCGTGTAACATCCTCCTCCTCCTCTTTCCAATCTCTACCTCTCACCTCTTTGACCTTCCTGCCCTGAGGGGTGAAGCATCCCACCACATCCTCCTTCGCGTTGCTGCTCCTGCCAGGACCTGCCAGGCGGTGCTGGTATGCGGTGGGAATCTCCTCGTACAGACGATAGGACAGATTCCGCAGAATGCAAGTGGCGTTTTCCACACTCTGAAACGGGGGCAAAAGTGGGGTGGTCTCTGGTTAGTCTCTGCATTTGCAATACGTTTCCCAAACAGCTTAAGCAAAGTGTATTTTGCTGTCTGTCTATCTGTCTATCTGTCATTGGCCCAAAACACTACTGCCTATTGCCTGGTCAATGTTGGAGCTTTCCTCAAACCGCCCACCCCACCACCCCTTCCCTGCACCAACACAAACCAATTCTAATGCAGATCGTTGTCAGTAATCGACAGACTGGATTGAACCCGAGATAGGACCCCTTAAACCCACCCACCCCCAGAAATAAAACAGCCCTCTTGTGATATGGTCTGGGTGTGATGAGCTGTTATTTCCAAAGTACTCCCCAAGACTCACAGACTCCCTTCCCTGTCTCCCCCCACTCACCATCTTCCTCCCTCCCTCTCAGTCCATTCCCCACCAGCTATGAATGGAGTCGATGAGCAAGGGCATAGGTGTTGGTTGTGTGTTTTTGAGTATGTGTGTGAGTGTATGTATGTGTAAGTGTATATGAGAGTGTGAGTGTATGTGTGAGTGTATGTGTGTGGGTACGTGTGGGTGGTGTCCAGTCCAGTGTTGTCTACCTT
The DNA here is from genome assembly GCA_035084275.1 of Hydrolagus colliei. Taxonomy (NCBI): domain Eukaryota; kingdom Metazoa; phylum Chordata; class Chondrichthyes; order Chimaeriformes; family Chimaeridae; genus Hydrolagus; species Hydrolagus colliei. Next base: position 13,747,237 of record CM068757.1, on the reverse strand, counting down.
GTCCGCTGCTTTGTTGTTATCCAGAGATTGCTGAATGTGGTATACCAGAGAATCCACCAAGCCTTTGGCCATTCGCATTTTCCCACGTGTTTCCTCTCTCCCAGAGCTCAGGTTTCTGTGCAAAATACCAAGGGAAGCGACTTATTGAGTGGACAGACGATCAGAGATATCGAGGGTGGGGGTGAGGGGCCGGGGGCGGGGGTGGGGAGAAGAGATTGTTTATCAAACATAATTGCCCCCAAGTCAAAATCAAAGGCCTGTTCCAAAGTCCACATGATCCTCAGACCAGAACTGACTCACTGGTCTTCCAAGAAGAACCCCCTCCCATTTATTTTTACAGGGCTTAAACAGGTAGATAAATGCAAAGGTCCAGGTTTGGGATGGGGGGGATCCAAACTAGATTTTAAATCTCTCCACTCCTCTGCACCCCCTCTACCTCTCTAACCTCCTCTCTCCTCACAGCAATACCCGCTCCCTCCGTTCTACCTGGTCCAGCCTCCTCGTTGTCCGCCTTTGCTCCACCCTCAGTGGCCGTGCTTTACGCCACTACGCCAGAAAACCTTGGAACGCTCTCCTTCAACCCCTTCGTCTCGCACCCCCCCTCCCTCCTTCCCCATCTTCAGGTCATGCCTGAAGACTTTCCTCTTTATCCGTGCCTCCACTCACCTTCTCCCTCTGCCATTGTGAAGCGCTGTGAGACGCCGCCCAGCGTGGTGGGCGCTATATAAATGCAAGTTTTTGTTGTAACTGCTCGGTGCTAGTAACCTTACGCTCTCGCACACAAAACATCGCGGCGGAAACTCTTACCTAAAGTAGCCAGTGGTGTTGTAGAAGATTTCTTCCTCGATGGAGGATGGGTACACAGTGGCGTTGGAGTTCCAGCCTGACAGGGGAATCAGGATTCTCTCTGTCACATCATCAAGTGTATCCTGTGCCAGGGATTTCTTTAACATCTCGTTGGAGGACAGGTTCCACAGGATCCCTGGAAAAGAGACGCAGGCAGGGTTTAGTTGTGTCGTTTACTGCGTCGGTCCGTAGCCCGATCCGTAGCTCCAACAATAACAACTCGCATTTATGTAGTGACTCTCTCATGCAGGGTGGTGTCACAGAGCGCTTGACATTGGCAGAGCACAATGCTGTGCTGAGTCACGGGAGGGTGTGAGAGCATTGCAATGTCAGTCGTCCTTCAGATGAGACCTTAAACCTGAGGTCTCCTCTGTCTGTCTGTTCAGGTGGACGCTAAAGATCCCGTGGCACCATTCTAGAAGAGAAGGGAGACTATCTCTCCCAGTCTCCTGGCTGATACACACACACACACACACACAAACATACATACATACATACACACACACTACATACACATTCGTACATACACAAACACACACATACATACAGACACACACATCCACACACACACAAAGATACACATACACACACAACATACATACACACATACATAAATACACACACATACACATAAACTGGGGTGGTGTAGGAACAGAATGTAGAAGGGTAACTAGCTGCTATTTATTATATGGACAGGTTGCAGTTGAGGGAGATTAGCTTTTAAAAAAAAGTAGAGCAAGTTTTCAAAGTTTTTGAAGTGTTTTTTTCTATTCAAAAAATCTCTGAAACCCCAGTTTTCAGAGCTAAGGGTGAAGCTTATTAAACAATACCTGCTAAACTTTCGATACCACACAGATCACGTAAGCACGAGTTCATGTGAGCGTGATGTCTCAAAGTGTTTCACGGGATTTTTTACGAGCGTCCGTCTGCGCTCTGACGGCAACAACGGCAACAAATACACTTATGCAAGCGCCTTTCACGTCGGGAAGACATCCCAAGGAGTCGGAGAGTATGGGCAGTAGGTAGGCAGTGTGTATTGCTGGACTATGCTGATTGGACTCAGCGACCTTTGTAAAGGGTGTGGCAGCAACTGGTGAAGGAAGGCATTCTCCCTAATCTCTCTGTGGATGCCACGCCCGGTAATAATTATGGGTTTGCAAGCCAAGTGTAGCAGCTTCTCTCATTCCTGTTTAACCTATACCTGCAGGAAGGACAAGGGTGGGGGAGAGAGGGACAACGCTGGGAGAAATCGAACAGTTTTTTTTCCGTGTGCGTGCGTTGGTTTTTGAAATTGCACTGCAGCGTTTCTCTAAGGTGGCGTTTCAGGGAGAAAGAGTCTGGCTCTCAGTGACCTGAAATGGCTTAATTTCTCCCCGTGAATCCGCCTCGACCGCCAATCCCTACCCTCAGAGGCTCTGCACATTTCCCCTCTCTCTCTCTCTCTCTCTCTGCCTGTCGTGCGGGGTTCACGAGCAATGCCCCAAAGTATCCTCACGGCAGTGCTTAGACCAGGAGGAATTTCAGGTCTTTGGCAAGTGGGGTGATGGACTTACTTAGTCCACTGTGAACGTTATGGGGGTGGGAAACGTAGGAACGAGAGTAGCCCATTCAGCTCCTCACCAACCCACCCGCACTACCGCACCTCCGTCCCAGGTACACTCACCAGTGATATTGGTCTTCAGCTCCTCGTCCGACTCCCTCTGCAGTGCCTGCATCATCTCGGACACTCCGTTCTGCCTGACCAGCTCATGCTTGTTCTCAGTGTTGTTGTAGATGAGGTTCCTCATGGCGGCTGTGGCACTGCGCTGCACTTCCAGCATATCTTGGTTGAAGAGCCTGATGAGCTGAGGGATGCCCTTCAGCTGGTTGGCCTGAAGTGGGGGGGGGGGGGGGGGGGAGGTAGGGGAGACGGTAAGATAGAGTCCTGTAGCTCAGTGGGTAGAGCACTCGCCGGACAAGCAAGAGACCTGTGTTCGAAACCAGGCATGTCAGGGCGAAACCTTTAGGCAGGTTTCCTAATAATAATCCCTCCAAGAAAACTATGAATAAATTAGTCATTTTCAATCCATGACTGTTTGTGGGGACACTGCTGTGCACCATTGGCTGCTGTGATTCACCCACAAATGTACAGTCAGTTCACTTTAAAGTATATTCCATGAAGTGTTTTAAGATGTCTAGAAAATGTGAAAAATCTGGATCTCTCTTCCATCCCAAAAAAGCTGTGGATACTGGATCAATAGTGAGGTGAATAGGTCTTCGTTGGGTCAGGGTATCAAGGCATAAGGGGCATAGGTGGGAAAATGGAGTCGAGGTACAGATCAGCCGTGATCTTATACAATAGCAGAATAGGCTTGAGGAGCTGAATGGCCTTCTCTTGTTCCTCTGTTTCCCACCCCCACAACATTCACAGTGGACTACGTAAGTCCATGTTTGATCAGTGGTGCATTTCCAAGTTTCTCTTGACTGATTTGTTTTTGGGATTCAACAACAACTTGCACTTATTTAGTGCCTTCCATGCCGGGTAGCGTCCTAGAGCGCTTAACAGTAGTGGACCTGACTCCGAGCTCGGTGGCGGGGGGTTGGGCATTGGAGGGAGATGGACGTAAGCACAGCTGAAGAGGAAGGTTTTCAGACAGGCCTTGAAAAGGGGGAGGGTGGTTGGGGGGGCACGACAGCGGAATTGAGGGAGAGTGTTCCAGAGTTTGGGGGCGTAGTGGCTGAAGGCACGACCTCCGACGGCGGGGCAGAGGGTGCGAGGGGCGAGCAGGAGGCCGGTGCTAGTCGAGCAGAGGCGCCAGGCTGTGGAATTCAGCCACGGAAATGAGGAGGTCGCAGAGGTAGAGAGGCAACAGGAAGCGGGTGGATGTGAACACGAGTGTGAGGATCTCAAAGTCGATCCGTTCGGTGACGGGGAGCCAACGGAGGCTGGCCGAGGGTTCATGGTGTAAGGATGGAGTTCCAGTGAGTGTTGTGACGAGCCCCTGACCACGTGACAAGGCACTGGTGATCCTCACCTGCTTCTTGGCATCTGCGTCGTGGAAGCACTTGTGCTGGATGTAACCTGCTCCGACCACCTGACTGTTCACATCATTGGAGCTCAGCAACTGCACTGCTGTCGGGAGGTCTAACCTGTCAGCCCTGGAGACAGGCTCAGAGGTCAGAACTAGCACGGATATCCTTACAGACATTACCGCATGTACAGTAACCTCCTGCTCTGCGCCTCCTTCCCTCCGCATCCCCTCCCCTGCCCTGCCTCCAACCCCCCACAAAAAATATACCCAGTCATGGTATTTTCCTGAAACGCTTTGAAACCTTTCATTGTTGTTGTTTCAAGATTATAAAACCCTCCCTTTTAACCCACCCGGATCCCCTCTGCCTCACCCCCTCAGTTGCTTCCTTCAAGGCCCATCTCAACACGTTCCTCTTTGACTGTGCTTTCGGCCTCCCTCCCAATCCCCGAATTCCCCTCGATCTCCACCCTCATTGATTCCGACCTCCAGCTCAGGTGCAAACCCTTATCTGTCCAGCACTTGGGACGTCCTCCCCGGGCGAAAGTCGCTGATATAAATGTTTTTGCGACTGAGATATAGGGGTGCAGGGTGTGGGGTGCAGGGTGTGGGGTGCAGGGTGTGGGGTGCAGGGTGTGGGGTGCAGGGTGTGGGGTGTGGGGAGAGAGGCTAACAGACAAGACTTACTCTGAGACCATGTTTTGTGAGCTCATATAGGACTGGGACTGCTGGGTCTGGCCATCGTACACGTCACTCATGTTTCCAGCGGGGACTCTCAGGCTGCTCAGCGAGGGAGCTCGTTGCCCTAACATCTGATTCTGGCTGATGTTGCTGAAGGAGTTGGAGATGACTCTCTCGCGGGTTCCCTTCCCGTGGACTCTCTGCAGGGTGCGCTGTGCTGGGGGACGGATGTGCAGGGTCTGTGCGCTCGCCATCTGCTCCTCCTGGCCGCCCAAGGCCACCAAGTCTCCTCCGCTCATGCTGCTGGCTCTCCTCACCGAGGGGTAGTTCATGCTGTATCTTCTGTATGCATTGGATTCACCGCTCACAAATGATTGTTTACGGTATTGGGAGGGGTCGACCTGTTCTGTCATCACGCACATATCTCTCTCCTGTAGGCTGGGCTGCATGAATTGGTTGTTCATTTGAGACTGATACCTGGAATCCATCCTCCCCATCTGCCGGATGGGAACCGATTGGAGGGACAAAGTCTCAATGTCCGGCTGCCTCTGGAGGCTTCTGTATTCCAAGACTCTCCTGATAGATGCTGATTGGGGAGGCCCACTGATGTGCATGGACATGGGTCTGTATCTCTCGTCGACACGCCGGCTGATCTGACTGGCTCTGGGCATCTTGCGGAGGTTGACATCAACGGCTGAGCGGGAAGATGACTTTTGCCCAGTTTGGTACCTTGGGGCCTGGATGGTCTGAGGGCAAGAAAAAAAAACGATATATTAATAATAATCCTAATCAGAGTGTGGTTCAAAATAAAGCCTCTCCACCACCAGAAACTCCCAACTACCAATGGAACGCATGCAAGAGTGAGAGAAAGAAAGCAAAGGAGACAAGGAGACAAAATCAGAAAGGGAGAGAGCAAGAAAAAGAAAAGTGGGAGAGAGAGAGAGAGTGTGGGATGTAAGTATATTGAAAAAGATTGACCTTGAGGTGGGTTTTGAAGGTGATGATGTGGGGAGGAGAGGGCAGAGGTTGGGGAGGGGGAGGAGGGAGTCGGAAGGAGGGGTGAAGCGAAGAGGCTGCAGAATGCATGAAGTTGCAGAGAACAGTGGGGAGCACGGAGTGGCTGAAAGCTTGCCCACCAATGGCATGGTGGATGGGGGAGTTGCTCAGGGGGAAGGTGAAGCTGAGCAGAGGGAACAGCTAATTTGGTCAGGAAGCAGGAGATCACTGGCCTGAATGGGCCTCGAGATTAGAAAGCGAGGACGGTCAAGGAAAGAGGATTCCAGAAAGGATTCAGGTGATGGGAGTACAGAGCCTGAAGTGGGAAAGGACATGGAGGCTGGCAGGGTTCTGGGCCGTGGGTGTGAGGATGTAGCTGGGAAGGTCGATGGGTTGAGCGAGGGAATAAAGGATGTCAGAGGAAGGCGATGAAGGTATGGATGCTCACCGAGTACTTTCGCTCCGTGGTGAAGACCTGAGACTTGGAGCTGGACATCGGCATGGTTGATGTCTGGTAGGAACTGCCCAATTCTGTTGAGTTAATTAACAGCATATGTTAAGTCACTATTCCAGGATTTGTCCTACCTTCTCCCCACACACACAGCCCATCTCATCGCTACTTTGTGTCTCTTCAGGTTTGAGGTGGATAGATTCAAGGTGAATAGTCTAAGGTGAATAGACATCTGGTAAGTAAGGGTATCAAGGGATATAGGGCAAGAGCAGATAATTGGAGTTGAGGTACCGATGTCTTATAGAACAGGGGAGCAGGCTCAAGGGGCTAAATGGCCTACTCCTGTTCCTATGTCCCCATGTTCTTCCCCTCACCCATCACAGCACCACTTTCCCTGCACGCCGCTCACACCATCGGTAACTAAAGACCATATGGAAGAGTCTAACATCTCAAGACAAGATGGGACTTAGCCATGTAGGCAGGAGGAGAAAATGAAACATACCCATCAAGGAGGCAACAAAGAGAAACATCACACTTCAATAATAATTTGGTTACTGACTCCACTGTCTGTGGGACACTGCTGTGCGCAATTGGACGTCACGATTCGCCCCTGAAATATATTCACTCCACTTTATATTCTGTGAAGCGCTTTGAGACATCTTAAAGATGTGATAAGACGCTATATCTATATTCTATATTATACTCTCTCCTCATCGGCCTCCCCAGCACCTCCCTTCACAGGCTGTAGATCATTCAGAATTCTGCAGCTCGTGTACTCTCCCGCACCAGGTTTTGCGACCACATCACTCCCACTCTCGCCCGTCTCAACCGGCTCCCCGTCACCCAGAGGATCAAATTCAAGATGCTTGTTCTCACTTTCAAGGCCTTTCATGGCCTTGCCCCCGTCTATCTCTCTGACCTGCTGTCTCCCTACCAGCCTGCCCGCACCCTCCATTCAGCAGACTCAGGCCTGCTCCGCGTCCACCGCCCTAACCGCCCAACCATTGACGGTCGAGTTTTCATCCTCTCTGCTCCCACACTGTGGAACTCCATCCTGCAGCCCCTCCGCCTCGCTTCCTCCTTTTCCTCCTTCAAGGCCGGTCTCCACTAACTCTTCCCCCTTTCCCACTCCCCTTCCCTTTCCCTCTACCCCAACCCTCCCCCACCCACTTTGGTCCCAATCTGACTGTTCAGCGCTTTGGGACGTCCTCCCGATGTGAAAGGCGCTATATACGTGCAATGTTGTTGTTGTATATATCTATATTTTATATCTATATTCTGACTAGAATCCAGCAAAGCCATTCTCACTGATGAAAGGTATAATAATAATAATTCTCATATTGGATTCCGCACCTTCATGTAGGGAGGAAGTCTCTCCTATAAAGTGCAGTGTGTTTTGTAGCGAACCCAGTAGACAATTTGAGCAAAGCGATATCCTACAAACTGTCACAATGTGACAGACTGGTTCTACAGCATTGTGTTAGCATAATAATAATCCTTGCATCTAATACAGCGCTTTTCCTGTTTTCTAGGCGTCTCAACGCACTTCACAGAATATACAGTAAAGTGAATTGACTGCCTTTTTGTGGGCGAAATGCAACAGCCAATTGTGCATTAGGTTCATTATCAGGCATGTGGAGTAAGGAAATGTGCCCAAGGTTTTGCCCTGACAGGCACCAAACTCAGTTCTCTGGCTTGCGAGGGATCCAACTTGCTTACAGGATTCCACAGTATTTCTTGGGGGCACAACTGTGAGCCAAGCCAGTACGCATTGCATCGCCATCATTAACTGGTGATGTTTCATCTTTGAAAGGCACAATACCTCTGGGTTTAACTGAGGCTGAGTCTGACAGGTAAAGGTTTTTTTGTGTGTGAATAAATTAAATAATTTATGAATTGACATGCTCAGTTGCATTTGTGAGGAAAGCCATCTGGATTAGATGGAGTAGACTTCATCAATGATTCACCTACCCGCCCGCCTCCTCAACTGCCGGCAAGACACCATTTGATCATATTTCTTCCGCCTTGAGCGGATGACTTGAGCAAACATTTGTCTCGTGCCCGCGCTTCAAGTGAGAATGGAGTTTCTCTTTCATGGTGTTCCTGGTCAACAGTACCCCAAACCCCCCCTCCCCAACCCGAGATAAAATAAACTGCTCACTCTCTCTATAGCTGTTTATGGGACGTTGATGTGTGCAAATTGGCTGCCGTGTTCACTCACAGGTATCACAGAGCAGGGTGATCCGTAGAATGGATTGACTGCGTATTCTGTTGGTGAAACCCGACGGCCAATTTGAATACTGTGATGTCCAGCAAATAGCCATGCAGTAAGTGACCAACTTTACTTGGGGGACAAAACACAAAATACTACAGTTGCTGGGAATCTGAAACAAAAACAAAAGTTGCTGGGGAAACTCAGCAGGTCAGGCAGCATCCATGGAGAAAGGAAAAAGAACTGACGAAGGGTTGTAGACCCGAAACATTGACTCTTTTTCCTTTCTCCATGGATGCTGCCTGACCTGCTGAGTTTCCGCAGCAACTTTTGTTTTGGTTTTACTTGGGATACTGTTGGTAAGGACCCCAAGAGAGAGAAACTTCCTTGTCTTCTCAAATAGCGCTGCGTGATCTTTAAAGTCCACCTGAACAGGTGGAAGGGACCTTTGTTTAATGTCTCATATGAAGGACAGCACTTCCATCAATGCAACCCATACCAAACTCCACCCCCCCCCCCCACCCCCCCACCCCTCCCCCTCGTGCTGTATTGGAGTGTCAGCTTAGACTATGTAAGTTCAAGTTTCAATGCGAGACTTGAACATACAACTTTCTGACTCAACAGGTCAGGGGGCTAAACTGATATTGACATGCTTAGGATGTTAACTCATTTCCCCCCAGCATGTAAAGTATCTGTATTTGTCTGTAAAATTTTGCTTCAACAAGATTCTGGGTGGAGGTTAACTATGAGTAACATGCCCCTCGCATGAGTCAGAGAGAGGAATGAAAACCAACAGATACATAGACGGATAGATTAGACTTGGCAGAATGTTAATCGCCAAGTTATCTGAAGCAGACAGGTTATCAGACTGCCTTTCTGCCCCACTTCCCAACATTTATAATTAATAATCCATCCAGTTTTAGTTTTGGTAACACAAATAGTCAAGAGACTGTTTACCGTTTCAAATGAGTTATTGGAATAGGTGGGAATGGGACGAGGGGAATAACCTTTGCTTTGTGTATGGAAGTATTGTATGTAGTGTCAATGGTTTTAGAGGAATTCTATTAATTTGGAAAATGTAGGTCCATGGCAGACTCTGCAAGTTGGTGAGGTTTTTGTTTTGTTTTGTTATCTGATACAGAAATAGGTAGAGAATTAATGAGTAACAGGCAGAGAGAGAAAAAACGAGGGGGGGGGGGGTGGTTGGAGACGAAAGAGGGAGCGAAAAGAATGCATCTGATCTGAGAATTTACCGCTGGATCCATCGAATTTTTCAAGACTGAGATGGACAGATATTTGTTAGGTTAGGGAGAAGCCAAGGAATATGGGGCAATGATGGGTAAATGGAGTTGAGGTATAGATCAGCTGTGATCCAATGGAATGGCGGAACAGGCTCAAGGGGCTGAATGGCCTCCGCCTATTCCTTGGCTCTTATGTTCCTAACTCCGAACATCAGGTACAACCAGGTGACATGACCCATAAGTGCGAGGGTAGATCCAGATTCACGCCCTCCAAAAAAATTACAGCAGCAGCCAAAAATAATGAACTTTTAATAACTTGAGAATTATCCCGAAGGCATGTGTGTGTGTGTGTGTGTGTGGTTTTTAAAAAAGTGTGCAACTGCATAGTTCATGGTTGACTTTGACTCCACTTGAAGCAAAGGACTGCCTATCAAATAGCCAGAAAAGGTAAACAAACTATCCAGATAGAAATCCACCCTTCAATAACATATGCTCAGACTTGCAGAAGCTCAGTTAGGTGAGATTTCATTTCTCCCCCAATGTTGGCAGTGACCCACCAAAGACCCGAAGCGGAGAGTTTTGTGATGGATCCAGGTGATTGGAATAGGTACATGGGAAAACATGGCAGTGGATCCTGGCTGTGGACTGGGTGAAGAATTATTGAGCTGCTTCAAAGTTAGGAGAGTTTTGTTACCCTATAGTGGAGGGGAGATGGGATGGGATGCCCAGGTAGGGGCAGTGAGGTGGAGGACAGGATATCACCGAAACCAACTGTAATAGGCTTCCAAGCAGGAGTAGACCAATGGAATCTATAGCTCAGTGGTTAGAGCACATGCCTTATGAGCGTGAGACCTGTGTTCAATTCCACGCAGGTCACGGTGAAACCTTGGGCAAGTTTCCTTACTCCACACGCCTAATAATAATCCTTACAAAAAACTATAATAAATTGATCATTTCCATTCACGACTGTTTGTGGGAAGTTGGGTGTCATCCGCATAGATGTGGAAGTTGGTCTGCGGATGATGTCACCAAGGGGGAGCATGTAGATATTGAAAAGTAGTGAGCCAAGGACTGAACCTTGCGGGACGCCACAAGCGACAGTGCGGGGGCTGGAGGAGAAGCCATTGGTGGCGACAAAGTGGAGACAGAAATGTAAGAGTTGAACCTGGCAAGGGCATCTCTTTACCAACTGTTAAAGGAATACAAATTAGGAGGGCATTATCTACTTTCTGTTTCCCTCCTGGTTATTTGGGACCTGTCACCACTTTTCCCAACTCAGGAATTGTGAATGGATAACAAGACAGTAGAACAAAGAGGATATGGGTTTAAAAGTCACAAAAGGGGCCAATTGGAGTGGCAACTTAGACCGTGTGAGTTCAAGTCATTCTTGGAGGAGAGGGTAGTAGAAATCGATAAGATAAGCATAACCAGAGAGGAAGTACTAAAAAGGCGCTCAAGGTAGATAAGTCGACCGGTCCGGATCGGATGCATCCTAGGTTACTAAGGGTAGTACGGGAGCAAATAGCAGAGACTCTGGCCACAATCTTCCAATCTTCCTTGGACACATATGTGTTCGAATCTGGAAAGCATTGCCTGAAAAGGTGGTGGAGGCAGATTCCATAACAACTTTTAAAAGGGAACTAAATCTTTATTTAGGAAGAGCAGGTCTGTTAGGTTATGGGGAGAAAGCTGGGCAGTGGGATTGAGTTGCTCTGTTCAAAGAGCCGGCACAGACTAGATGGACTGAATAGTCTCCTTTTGTACCGTATGAAGTCCTGACATGAGATTTGAACCTGCAACCTTCTGACTTGGAGAAGAGAGCTCATCCAGGTTGATAATAGCCCCAAACTACCTATAAAATATGCAGGATCATTAGCCCAACTCTCTGCTTCACAGAAATTATAGGGGAAACTATAGGAGGCTGTCTGGCCATCTAGCCGTACCACTAAAGCTGTCTATTCTCAACAGAATCAGGTCTGAAGCCCCAGAAAGGCAAAGAATGTCACACTCACTTGAAATTCCCTATACCCTTACCAAACTTCGCTCCCTTATTATCCCAGTCGTTGCCCGACTTCACTGGCTCCCTATCCCAGAGAGGATCAATTTCAAGATCCTCACTCTTGTCTTCAAATCTTTTCGCTCCTCTGCACTCCCCCAAACTCTCTGACCTCCTCTCTTCCCAAAACAGCACCCATTGCCTTCGGTCCTCCGGTTCTGGTCTCCTCCTTGTCCCTCGAATCGTCCGCTCCACCATCGGCTGCCGTGCCTTCAGCCACTAGGCTCTGAAGCTCTGGAATTCCCTTCCTCGCTCCCTTCGCCTCACCCCCTCTCTTCCTAGTTTCAGATCTCGGCTAAAGACCTTTCTTTTTGACCACACCTTCAATCATCTCTTTCCCCCTGCCCCTGGCTCGGGCCAAGGATTTGTTATTGTGAAGCGCTCTGAGATGTTGAGTGGCATGGAGGGCACTATATAAATCAAAGTTGTTGTTGTTTCCAGGGGTTTAGCACAGGATGTGTCAAAAACCTCCACAAAACTAAGATAACTCAAAGCTCCAATCCCCCCAAAAGTATTTTTTCTGGAAGCTGGAGCTCTGCAGTTTTCAGACTTCACCGTATCTCATGTCAAAAAGTAGGGGAGTAGGGGCTGGGAAAGCCATGGAATTGGCCACCAGAATGACCTCAGGGTTATTAGATAATGAAATTAATAATTATTATAATTACATTTGATATAGAGCCTCATCACGTTGTTGAGATGTCTGAAGCACTTCACAGGATACACTGTAAAATACATTTTACGGTGACTGTATTTTTGCAGGCGAACAATAAATGTGTAGAAGGAGCTGGTTACAGGGAATTGGTTAGGTGGACCAATAGTCTAGACCTTCCTCACTCAGCATCCACATTCGAATGACAGGAACTTGAAACTTATACCGTGAGGGTAAAAGAAAAGGGTAATAGTGGAAGTGGGAACTCACGCCAGAAACTGGAGATTATTGTTTGTTTGTTTGTTTGTTTGGAAGGTGTGAGCAACATTGGTTAGAATTAGTAGTGAACAGAATTTACAATGTCCTTTATCCCGAAAAGTTTTGCAATTCAATCCCTCAAAGAGGAAGGTTGGATTTGCCTATAGGAAAACTTGATATTCAGAGACTCTGAAGCTTGAACAAGGGTAGAGGCAACCCTTTGCCATACACTAAACACATTCTGTGGTTTGGTGAGTAAGAACATAGAAATACTAAATGTTAAAGGAACAACGTAGGGCGCTCGTGTGGCTTAGTGGTTGGAGCACTTGTCTTGCAAGCTGGGGAGACCAAGCTGGGGAGACCTGTATTCGAATCCAGGCAGATCAGGGCGAAACCTTGGGCAAGTTTCCTTACTCCAGATGCCTAATAATAATCTGTTCCCCCCCAAAAAACACAATAATAAAATTGGTTCATTTCAATCCACGACTGTTTGTGGGACGCTGCTGTGCACAATTTGCTGCTGCGATTCGCCCACAAATATATAGTCAATTCACTTTACAAGCGCTTTGGGACGTCGATAATATGTGAAAAGCGTTATATCAAATGCAAAGATTATTATTATAGGATTATTAATGTCCATCCAGTTTGCCTTCCAGCATCCTGGGCAGCTGCAAGCACATTTCATGTCCTAAACTATTCATATACAGTACTGTATCCTCAAATATTATGTTCCCCCAAATATATCTACAATAATAAAATTGATCATTTCAATCCACGACTGTTATTGGGACACTGCTATGCGCAATTGGTTGCTGCATTTCGCCCATATTCTGTGAAGCACTTTGAGATGTCTAGAAGACGTGAAAAGCACTGTATCAAATGCAAGGATTATTATATTATTATTACCTATTGCATTTGAAAGACTCAACACTTTCTGCTTACACCGTCTCCCCACGAAGCCTGTTTCATACACTTCCATACACACTGAAATAGTGTGTCCGCAGATTAGTTTTGAATTTACCCCACTTCAACCTGATTGTTCTGTTCTAGACAAGATGAAACGGCTTATACAAAACACAAAATACTGCAGATGCTGGAAATCTGAAACAAAAACAGAGAGAGCTGGGAAAACTCAGCAGGTCAGGCAGCATCTATGGAGAAACGAAAGTGAGTCAACGTTTCGGGTCCACGACCCTTCAACAGTTCTCACTTTCCTTTCTCCATAGATGCTGCCTGACCTGTTGAGTTTTCCCAAATCTCTGTTTTTGTTTCATGAAACAGCTTACAATGGCCTATATTATTCAGTTCCTTTTGTATCTTAAAAACAGCAATCATAACTCTCAACCTTCTCATTTGCAGAGTGATTAACACACCCGGTTTACTTAATCAATTATCAACATGTATGTTCTTGTGAGAAAGACGATCCCATTTCTCACTAGAGATACATTATTCAGGCAGTTATTTTGATCACTTTCAAATTCAAGCACGGAATAAGAAGCTTTTAGTAACAAATAAGGACGACACTGTAACTACAAATGTTTTGCATGAGGTTAGAAAGATGATGAGGTGGGGGAGGGACACAGAAAGGACGGACATTCAACAACAGAGGGAATTGTACAGTATATACACACACACCCCTGAGGCAAGTAATGTTATATGGCAGGGAGAAGTAGCAAGGGGCAGGATTGGAATAGAGAGTTCCAGTGGGTGAGCGAGCACCAGCACATATTTGAAAGTAAGAGTGATTTATCAGTGCTGTAAACCTTCCAATATTTCTTTAAGGTCAGAATCGCCTTTACAAACCACAATGAAGCCTAATAATATGCACCCAGCCCACACAGGATATCTACAGAACATTCAAAATACATACACAACATATATAATTTTGTTGTTGTTGTTGTGTATATTTGTATAGTGCCTTTCACGTCAGAGGACGTCCCAAGGCGCTGGACAGTTACTGCTTCAGACACAAGCTGAAGACGCGGGGGATGGGGATGGGGATGGGGTGGGAATGGAAGGGGGGGGATTAGGAGTTGCTGATGGTTCCATCAAGGAGCAGAGTCTTGAGGCGAGACTTGAAGGAGGCCAGGGAGGGGGCGAGGCGGAGGGACTTCGGGATGGAGTTGAAGAGGTTGGGGGCAAAGTGGCTGAAGGCTCATCCGCCAATGTTTGGGCGAGTGGGTCGGGGGACATGGAATAGACCAGAGCCTGCTGAGTGGGCAGGTTGGTTAAGGGAATTGGAAGTTACAACACGCAACATACATACACAGCATATATATATAAATACAGCACAAACAAAATACATACCCAACACACAAAATACATCTTATATACTCACACACCAGACACACACACATCTATTTAGGTGTAATAACTGATTAAGTAAAACCCTGCCTTGGAGGACAAGAGCAATGGGAGTTATGCAAAGGCATGAGAGAGGGAGTGCAAGGGTTACATTGGCGGGGGAGGGGATTGAGGGTGAGAATAAAAAAACAGTTTCATCTTTCAAATGGGGACTTACCCCGAGTCGATAAGCCATTGGCTCTCAACATCATCTCCACCTGTTGCTGGACTCGCATACTCTTCTGCTCCGGGTGTCGGTTTGTCTTCGTGCTTTGATCCAACTGCAGCTCGGAAGGCATAGCCAGGGTGGATTCCACTGTAGTTGGTGACAGGGCGGATCTGATGAAAGGCGCATCTTCATAAAAATTCATCTTCTTACAGCTAAGAGAAGCCAGCAACAGGACAGTCAGCTATCCAGCTAACTGCAAATCCAACCCCACGACCAAACTAAACAAGCAACACACCGCAACCGCTTGCGGACCAGAGTTCAACCTCGGTGTCCCTGATCCGATCAGCCCACCCGCTCTCCTCGCTACAAACTCCCCCCAAAGTTCGCCCCAACTGTTAAGGCAGAGCTGTCCGACTGTAAGCAGCTCCGAACTTTCCCCGGTGACTGTCAAGAAAAGACTACGCCCAGTTCAGCCCTTGACATCAGCGTTGGGCGGGGACAGGTGCAACTCAGCTCCACCTTTCCACAGGTGAGTCAGACTGGCAGGTTTCACTATCACATGCCCCCGCCTTCCTCCTTCCCTTCCTCCCTTCCCCTCCCTGCTTGTTTCAGAAAATACAAACTCTGCATCTGCCAAGTTTTAACGTTTCAGGATCTTTTGATCAGATAAGTCCACCTCCCAACACATTACCTCCCTCCCTCTCTCCCTTCTCCTCATTATCTGATCACCTGCTTTGTCCTCAATCCTCTTTCACCCACCCTTCTGCATTCCTGCCCACGCCCCCCCACCCTCCCACCCACCCACCCACACCAGGGTTAAGGTGTGTCAAGGACTTTGGGATGTCCTCTCGATGTGACAGGCACTGCGTAAATATAAACTTATCATTTGTAATTTGGATTTCTTAATTAACAAGGAAAATCTGTGATACAATCTACAGTCTGTCCTGAGTTAGTGCATTCGGTATCTCTAATAGTCACAGGGTTGGGGGGGCAGGGAACGGCAATCGGTATTCAACGAGACAAGAATACTTGCTCCCTATTGCCACCCAGTGACTAGCTGAGGTCAATAATAATAATAATAATAATAATAATATTTTAGCTGAGGTGGGTGCCAGGTGAGGCTACAGAATACACTGTAAAGTGAATTGACTGTATGTTTTGTGGGTGAAACGCGGCAGCCAATTGTGCACAGCAGTGTCCCACAAACAGTCGTAGGTTGAGTGACCAATTTTTCTTAACGGATTATCGCCCCCGCTAAAGCCGTCCGCTATTTAACAAAACAACAGGGTTCCTACTTACTGCTGGGTGAACAGAGATCGCGTGGAGTAAGGAAACGTGCCTAATGTTTCACCCTGGCCCCGAATCGAACCCGGGTCCTCTCGCTGGCGAAGTGAGTGCTCTAGCCGCTGAGCTACAGGACTCCACTTACTAACGCTCACGTGTGACACAGCGGATTATCGCGTTGTCGAGGCATCTCCAGACACTTCGTGTGATTTACTGTCGCGGGCTTTAGCGACTGAGCAGTGACCACCACGTTGTGAAGCGCTCTGAGAAGTTGTCCTACGTCAAGCGCACCGTAATAAATACAAGTTGTTCTTGTTATCTGTAGATTCCCCTCCCAGCCTTGTGGTGGGTGTCAGGCGAGAGGTTTGTCTAGTACAGTGGTTCCCAACCTCTGGTCCCGACCCAAATCAGGGTCGCGGGGGAGGTTCTCAGTAGGGTCGCGATGGGTCATCAGAAAAAAAAAAAATATTTTTTAATGCTGAAAAGTGCCCAAGGCGACACCGCCGACCAATTTGTATGAGAGACCGTACTAGCGAGTTGCACTGAGTCCATAAAAGAGAAGGAGATATCGGCTTGGCTGAGCTTTGCTTCAGTCGCGCAGTCGCCCCCTAAGGGTCGGGAGGACCTATTGGTGGGAAACTTAGGATCGCAGCAAAAAAAGATTGAGAACCACTGGTCTAGTAACCATCAATTAACATATTTTTAACCTTTGTCTTCTTTTTCTCCTTTGTCTTCCTTGTCCTGCCTCCCCTTCTCTAACTTGTCCTTAAAAATCTCTCCCTCCCAACATGCCCCAGTTCTGACAAAGGGTTGTGGACCCGAAACGTTGACTCACCTTCCTTTCTCCATGGATAATAATAATAATAATAATAATCCTTGCATTTGATATAGCGCTTTCCACATCTTATCAACGTCCCAAAGCGCTTCACAGAATATACTGTAAAGTGAATTGACTGTATATATTTGTGGGTGAATCGCGGCAGCCATATGCGCGCAGCAGTGTCCCACACACAGTCGTGGATTGAAACGACCAATTTTATTATTGTGGTTTTTTTTTGGATGGATTATTATTAGGCATGTGGAGTAAGGAAACTTGCCCAAGGTTTTGCCCTGACCTGCCTGGATTCGAACACAGATCTCCCCAGCTTGGTCTCCCCAGCTTGCAAGACAAGTGCTCTAACCCCTGAGCCACAGGAGCTCCACAATGGATGCTGCCTGACCTGCTGAGTTTTCCCAGCAACTTTTGTTTTTGTTCTAGTAACATAGGTAGTGCCTGGGGGGGCAGGGTGTGGGGTGTGGGAACACGGAGGGATGTCAAATATTAGATATCTCCAATCCTTAGCTTATCTTTGGTGGCATTATCAGGGGTTTCTAGACCATGCAAAGTTCTGGAAAAGTTCCCGGAGTGATTGTGGATAAAAACATTTCTCTGAATAATTTATTTTCCTTGGAAACACCTTGTTTTTATGATGTTTGAACTGCATTGAAAGTGTTTTTAGAGGAGCACTCGCCTCTCAAGCGAAAGACCTGGGTTCAATTCCAGCCAAAGGAATTCCAACCTTGGGCAAGTTTCCTTACTCCACACGCCTGATAATAATCCCTCAAGAAGTAAAAACAATAATAAATTGGTCACTTCAATTCCTCAATTATTTGTGGGACACTGCTGTACGCAATTGGCTGCCGGGTTTCGCCAACAAATATACAGGCAATTCACTTTACTGTATATTTTGTGAAGTGCTTTGAGACGTCTAGAAGACGTGAAAAGCATTACATCAAATGCAAGTTTTTTTTTATTTTATAGGTTCTGATTTGCAAACAGAACCAGCCCTAGGATCCATTGCTTGGAACCCAATTCCTGCCCCTTGAAGTACAGTAAATAGATTGTATCAAGAATCTTGATTAAAATCTACCTCCCGTAGCTCAGTAGTTAGTTCTGTAGCACAGTGGTTAAAGCACTCGCCTCAAAAAACAATTGGTCATTCAATCCACTTTTTGTGGGACACTGCTGTGCAAAATTGGCTGCTGCGTTTCACCCACAATTATAGTCAATTCACTTTATTGTATATTCTGTGAAGCACTTTTAAACGTCTAGAAGGTGAGAAAAGCTCTATATCAAATGCAAGGATTATTATTATTATAACCATGGTGGTCCAAACTGGTGGCCGGATGCGGCCCACAAACCATTCCCAAATGGTTTGAGCCCCTGATCTAGGCTAACGATGCAGTGTGATGCTGGGGGAGCTCTACATTGCGAAGGGCACCATCTTTCGGATTAGATATTAATCTAAGGTCCTGTTTTTGACCTTTTCAGGTGCTGGTTAAGGATCCCATGAGACTACCCCAAAAGCCGCAGCCAATTTTGCGTGCAACAATGTCCCGCAAACAGCCATGAAGTGAGAGCAATTCACCAATTCTATCCAAGGGGACTGAGGGAGAGAGAAACATCCGGGGTTTGTGCAGGAGGTGTCATCTTGGCTCCCATCCTACCTCTCTCACTGAACCAGTTTATGAGCTGTCCTCCTTAAACTGCTGAGTGAGAGGCGAGAGTCCCTCCTGAGACTTTCAACACTTTTCTCCTGTCTCTGACTAAGGCAGCCACCTCCCTCCAACACTCCCAACATCAGCCCCGCTCCAGGCTATCTGTCTCAAAATGAGTTAAATCCCAGACATTGTGAGTGACGGAGATGGGAGGGATTCTCTCCACAATCAGCCTGTGTTCACACTCTCAAACTTCTGGGGAAAGTTAACCAAACCTTTTAAATGTAACTTCTTCCTACTTTCCCCAGGGCAGTTTCCCTTTAGTTCCCTGCTTAGTGAACCCTGGGGTTATGACCAGATCCCTACTGCTGTCCATTCAGCTACTTGACAGGTTCAGTCTCTGGGAAGTGCTCTTGCTGATCTTATCATCATCCCGTTTGATGATAAAGAAACAAATGATGAGAAAGAAGCAATTGGTAATGTGCGTCTACTTCTGCGATCACCTTCTGACTAATTCCCCTGTAATCTCCTCTCAGCCAAATCTGGCCTCTCCTCCCATTCCCCAATGCTAGCTAAAGTCATGCCTCCATGCATGACTGTTTATGTAATACTGCTGTGCGGAATTGGCTGCCCTGTGTTACCCACAAATATGCAGTCAATTCACTTTACAGTATATTCCGCTTTGAGACGTCTAGAAGACGTGAAAAGCGCTACATCAAATGCAAGGTTATTATTATCATTGCTATTATTATTATTTGAATAGTATCAGAAGATGAATCAGATTACAGTAATATAATACTGTGTTTGATATAACACCTTATGATGTCTTCAAGACGTTTCAAAGCGTTCACAGAATATACTGTAAAGTGAATTGATAACAGAATATACCGTAAAGTGAATTGATAACAAAATATATTTTCATTGTAAATTGAAAATACATTCAGGTATTCACACATGCATAAATATATATTCAGAAACATTAACAATAATCATCGAAAATTCTCACAGTTTCAGTACATGTGACGCACGCACTGATGCATACATATACAGTATAGTATTTATATATTTAAGAGTCCTACTCACATTGACTTTGGGGACCTCAGTGCTCCTCTGCTCCTCTCTGTTCTCTCTAACACTGGCTAACACTGTGTTTGAGTTTTGTTTGATCTGGGTGGTGTCGTCTGGTCTTTAAGTGTGTTTCCACACAAGGTGGGTCCTTTGGGTGCTGTCATGGGCATGTGGTTTGTCAGTGCATTTGTCATCCTCGTTAACCCCAGAGATCTTAATCTGACATCAGTGAAATGATTCAAAGAGGCAGTATCCTAGCCTTGCCCAGATTGCACATCAAGATTAGGTGGAACAGATTTCAATGTAAGAAAATCTATGTTTTTAATTAAAAGTATGAAGCTGTCAGTGTTAATGTAAACTGGGGTCTCTGATATCATGATTTTGACAAAACCTTTGTATCCTCTCACGAGGGACTCCCTGTAGCTCAATGGGTAGAGCGCTCACCTCGCATGCAAGTGGACCCAGGTTCGAATCCCATGCAGAGCAAAACCCACCTGTTAGTCGATTCACAGATCACTTTCCGGGGGTAATAATCCCTAAAACAAAATACAGTTTATTCTGTGAAAAGCTTTGAGACATGTCAACGATGCTCTATGAAATGCAAGGGTGATTATTATTATTTATTATTCAGGGCACTTCACTCCAACCTTATCCTTTATTTTAGTATATTTTAAACAATATCTATTTTATTATCCTATTGTATATTATATATTTTTTGATAACGAACAATAACGCTCGCACTTCATTCCGTGCCTTTCACATACAAACAAGTCAAAAGCGCTTCACAGTGACTTGCTATCAAGTGTAGTGACTATGTTTTTCACGCACAAAAATCCAACCAGTTCACTTAACAGTATATTGTGAGACATCTCAAAGACGCGATAAGGCACCATATCAAACGCAAGGACCATTATTACCACTCGTATTATTATTTTATGAAGGGAGACACAACGGCCATTTTTGTGCACCACAATGTCACAAAAAACAGCCCTGATTTTATCAAGGGGATTAGTTGAGAATGAGAAACTCTCTCATGCAGGAGAAAGGACGGTACCTCTGACAGCACTTTCCCCCCAGCACAGTACTGAAGCGTCAGCCTTGACTATGGACTCAAAGTCCTGACTAGGGGGGGGGGGCTTGAACCCTCAACCTGCTGTCGCAGAGTCAGAGCAGATACCTAACAGTAGCGACCTGGAGTGAGCTGCGCTATACAGCACTTTGTTGTGGTTGTAAACAAGGGCCTATCCTGTACCGGGGAGGGTGGGGAGGATTTACCAATCTAACCAACGTCTCCAAGGCAACGCCACAGAGGTTGGTCGTATCGTAGTTGGGTGTGAATGGGCAGAACGTTGGACAATAGTGCCACCCGGTGGATCAGACCAGTCTCGACCACGGTCCCGCCCAGCCTCAGTCGGCCTGAAGCATCATTATCATCCGAAATCGCCCAGATTCGTGGCAATTTCGTAACAATTTTGACTCCATTCAGAAGCCAGTCTCTGAAGTCGGTGGGGTAGGAGGGAAATAAATGATGTGTGAATCGTCTCTTCAGCGCCTTGGGACAACAACAACAACAAAATTACACTTATATAGCGCCTTTCACGTCGGGAGGACGTCCCAATGCGCTGAACAGTCATGTCAGGACCCAAGAGGGAGGGGGAGGATCCGATAGGGGGAAGGGGAAGGAGAGTGGGAGAGGGGGAAGAGTTAGGGGAGCAGCCAAAGGCACGATCAAAGAGGAAGGTCTTGAGACCGGCCTTGAAGGAGGAAAGGGAGGAAGCAAGGCAGAGGGGCTGCGGGATGGAGTTCCACAGTGGGAGCAGAGAGGCTGAAAGCCCGGCCTCCGATGGTTGGGGCGGTTAGGGCGGTGGACGCAGAGCAGGCCTGAGTCTGCTGAACGGAGGGTTCGGGCAGGCTGGTAGGGAGACAGCAGGCATAGTCAGAGGCGGGGGCGAGGCCGTGACTGGCCTTGAAAGTGAGGACGAGGATCTTGAATTTGATCCTCTTGGGGATGGGGAGCCAGCGGAGGCAGGCGAGGATGGGAGTGATGTGGTCGAGAAGCCGTTAAAGCCGGGACGCCCTCCCGACGTGGAAGGTGCTCTGTAAATGTCATTTTGTTGCATTTTGGGGTTGTTATTCTGAGCATTACAACAATAATATTCCTCGCAATTCATATGGCTCCTTATCACCTTGTCGAAACGTGTCAAAGCGCTTCACAGGAATTTACCGCAAAGTATAGTGACTGTCGTTTGTGGGCAAAGGCCACAAAAGGCCAACTACCGCATAGCAACGTCCGACATACATCCCGGGAGTGAATGACTGGTTTAATCTGGGGGCGATTGCTGACCACGACACAGGGAGGGAGAGAATACTTCCATCTCTTTTCGAGTACCTGAACAGGCAGTGATTTATTGTTTCATGTATGGTGCCAAGGAAGGCACCTGCATCAGTGCAGTTTGTTTTCCCCTCCTCCCCCCCCCAGCTCCACCTCCACCCCCAGGCCCAGCCTTACCCACGTGGATTCTATTGTCTGGCAAAATTATGACCTCAAAGTTTTGAACACACAATCTTCTGACTCAGAGGCGAGTGGACTCTGACTGAGTGGGGGCGACACCTAGATGTCTGAGAGTATGTGACTTTCACAGCTCGGGGCGATCTGCATTGGGTGTTGTCCCTCTCAGTTCCATTACATCAGTTTTGTTGGGTTTCGTCCTGGGTGGATGAATCTTGCAATCCTTTTCTCTCTGAAAGTAAGCATCCTCCACTGGCTTTGTGTGTGTGTGTGTGTGTGTGGTACAAATTAAAGTAGATTTTACAAAGGTCCGAACATGTAGATTCAACAACAATAACTATACATAGTGCCTTTCACGTCAGAGGGATGTTGCAAGCCATGGACAGTCAATGTTTCAGACCCGAGCTGGGGTCTTGATCGTGGAGGGTGGAGGTAAAGGAGGCGATTTGGGGTGACCATGGGGTTTCAAAGAGAAGGGTCTTGAGACTTGAAGGAGGCTAGGGAGAGTGTTAGGTGGAGGGACTGTGGAATGGAATTCCAGAGGTTAGGGGCAGAGTGGCTGTAGGCTCTCCCGCCAATGCTGGGGCGGGTGGTTCGGGGGACATGAAGCAGGCAGGAGATTCAGGGAAAGAGTAGCAGAATGGATAGTTATTTGGGGACAACAGGTTTACAGGGTTATGGGGAGAAAGCCGGGGAGTAGGATTGACTTTGAATAGCTCTTTTCAAAGAGCTGGCACAGA
Organism: Hydrolagus colliei; assembly: GCA_035084275.1. Classification (NCBI taxonomy): domain Eukaryota; kingdom Metazoa; phylum Chordata; class Chondrichthyes; order Chimaeriformes; family Chimaeridae; genus Hydrolagus; species Hydrolagus colliei. Next base: position 13,724,248 of record CM068757.1, on the reverse strand, counting down.
CTCGATGGGCCGAATGGCATCCTGTTGTGCTGTAAAATTCTATGATACTATGAAAGCAAGCTGGCTACAAGACAGAAATCAGAGTAAGTAATGGGTTAAGGGTAGCTAGTCAGACCAGCAGAGGGTGGGCAGTGGTGTTCCACAAGGATCGGTTTTGGGACCCTCTGGTTCGCAAGTTCCACAAATGATTTGGACTGAGGAGATCGAAAGTGCAATTTCAAAATTTGCGGGTGTCAACAATTTGTGGGGCAGTTAATACTGAGGAGGATTGCAACAGATCACAAGACATTGATACACTTGCTGAATGGGCATTTAATCAGCAAATGAATTTCAAGATAGATAAGTGTAAGGTGCTAGATTTGGGTAGGAGGAATAAGGAGGTCACTGGAAAATGAGAATGTAAATGGAGTAAAGAAGGAAAGGGATCTGGGGGTACAGAGACACAAATGGCTCAAAGTAGCTACGCAGGTTAATAAGGTCCTAAATAAGCAAACCAAGTGTTGGGGTTCATTTCGAGGGATAATAATAATGATCATCTTGGCATTTGATATAGTGCTTTTCACGTCCTCTAGACGTCTCAAAGCGCTTCACAGAATGTACAATAAAGTGAATTGACTGCATTTGTGGGCGAAACGCGGCAGCCAATTGTGCACAGTGTCCCACAAACAGATATGGATTGAAATTACCAATTTATTATTGTTTTGTTTGAGTGATTATTGGGCATGTGGAGTAAGGAAACTTGCCCAAGGTTTCACCCTGACCTGTTTGGATTCAAAACACAGGTCTCACGCTTGTAAGGCGAGTGCTCTAACCACTGAGCTACAGGACTCCAATGAAAAGCAGGGAAGTTATGCTTAACTTATATCAAACTTGATTAGACCACACTTGGAATACTGTGAGCAGTTCTGATTCCCAAATTATAAAGAGGATATAGAGACATTGGAGAAAGTGCAAAGGAGATTTATAAGGATGATACTGGAACAGCGAGGTTATTCCTATCAGGAAAGGCTGAACAAGCTTGGCCTCTTCTCTTGCGAAGAGTAGGGTCAGAGATGACTTCATGGTCTTTAAAATTATAAAAGGCTTTGATACGGTAGACAAGATATTTCCACTTGAGTGGTGGAAATGGGGAACTTGCTACCACAACAACAACAACAAAATTACTACCACGAGGAGTAGTTGAGATTATTTAACATAGATGCATATAAGAGGAAGTTAGATAATTACAAGAGGGAGAAAGGATTAGAAGGTTTTGCCCCAACACTCTGGAACTCCATCCCACAGTCCCTTTGCCTCGCTTCCTCCCTTGCCCACTTCAAGGCCGGTCTCAAGACCTTCCTCTTTGTTTGTGCCTCCTGCTGCCCTCCTAGCTTTCTCCCTCCCCTTCCATCCCCCTACCCTGCCCCACCCCTTTGTGTATTCTATGTAAATTAGACAGATTAAGGGGGCCTTCAAGGCCCTCCATAGCCTTGACTCTTCCGACCTCAGTGATCTGCTAACTAACGCCTTATCAACCAGTCCGCTCCCTCTCCTTCAGTCTCTCCATTCTCACCATTGGAACATTATCTACGCCGCCCTTGCCTCCTTCAAGACACCCCTCTTTGGCCACCATCCTCCCCTCCCTGCCCTCCACCCTCCCCAATCGGGTCCAAATCCCTAACTGTCCACTGCCGTGAGATGATGTCCATCTGATGTGAAAGGCGCTGTACAAATACACCAATAACATCTTATCCATTGAATCCAAATACTCAAATCTCACTCCATTTGGTTCCCAGTTCTTTTATACACTTTGGGGAATCAAATAATTATTTTGATTAGAAGCTTACAGTCTCAAAGCGCTTCAAATAACATTCTGTCAAATGAATTGACTGTATATTTTGTAGGTGAAAAGCGGCAGCCAATTGCTCACAGCAGTGACTCACAAAAAGCCGTGGGTTGAGTAACCAAATTTTTTTTCAAGGTATTATTATTATTCCCAGAAAAGTGATCCACCAATCGATTACAACTAGGTACATACTTACTGCTGGGTAAAAGGAGAAATTGTGCTGCCCGGGAATCGAACCCAGCTCCTTGTGAGGCAAGTGCTCTAACCACTAATCTACAGGACACAAACAATAATAATGCCTGCATTTGATATAGTGCCTTATTGTCTCAAAGCTCTTTGAAACGTATTTATTATGAAGTGAATTTGGTGGGTGAAATGTGGCAGCCAATTGCTCACCACAACAGCAGCAGCAACAATAACATGGCCTTTCACGCCAGCAGTGACCCACAAACAGTCATGGATTGATTGACACAATCATTTTTTTTACTATTAACCCCAGAAAAGCGATCTGCCAATCGACTAACAAGTTCCTACTTACTGCTCGGTAAACAGAGGTGTGTGGAGTAAGGAAATTTGCCTAACATTTCACCTTGCCTGGAAAAGGGGGCGGTGGCGGGAGGGGGTGGGGGTGAAACAGACAGATGGAATGGAGAGCAACCAGGGATCCTGGAAGCGTACCCTGGAGAGATTGAGCCCTGTTATTAACATTGACCCAAACTGCTCAGTATGAAGTACTGTACTCAGCTGAGCTGGCGATTTGCTGTTCACTTCAGCACTGGCTTTACTCCCGCAGTTGGGCAGACTGATATCTCCTTTATGGCCACCAGGAAAGATAGGATTGAATGGATCCCAACCTGGATTCAATTAAAGATCCTGTTCCTCACCTTCAAAGCCCTCCATGGCCTTGCCCCACCCTACCTCTGCAACCTCCTAACCCCATGCCAATCTGCCCGCCCCCTCCGCTCAACAGGCTCCGGCCTGCTCCATGTCCCCTGATATACCCGCCCCACCATCGGCGGACAAGCCTTCAGCCATTCTGCCCCCAACCTCTGAAATCCCATCCCACAATCCCTCTGCCTCGTCCCCTTCCTGGTGTCCTTCAAGTCCCGCCTCAAGTCCTTCCTCTTCGACTGTCACCGCAAATCCCCTCCTTTTCCTCCACCCTCCCCAATCCGGTCCCGACCCCAGCTCGAGTCTGAAACATTGACTGTCCAGCACCTTGCAACGTGGCCTGATGTGAAAGGTACTGTACAAACTTAATTTTGTTGTGGTTGACATGTTCATAGGAGTCGCAAGGCTTGTATTTGAGAGCTTTACCCTGGAATCTGCCCCCTGTACGTGTTGTGTCAACAGATATACTTACAACACATACACCATCAGTTACCTCTCTATAATAACCCTTGCATTTGACCCAGCGTCTTATCAAGTCGTTGGAACGTCTCAAAGCGCTTCACAGGATTCAGTGTAAGGTGAGTGACTGTGTATTTTGTAGACAAATATAACAGCCAATTTGCTCACAGCGATGTCCCACAAACAGCCTCAAAGTGATTGACTAATTTTTATTTTATTTTTATTAAAGGCTCTTCTCTTTTCCAATAGTGTCACGGGATCTTTAACGTCCATCTGAACAACAACAACAACATTTAATTTATAGAGTGCCTTTCACGTCGGGAGGATGTCCCAAGGCGCTGAACAGTCAGGTCGGGATCCGAATAAGGGAGAGGGGCAGAGTAGAGGGGAGGGGCGGGACAGAGTAAGGAGGGGAAAGAGAAAGAGTTGGGGGGGGCAGCAGAAGGCACGATTGAAGTGGAGGGTCTTGAGACCGGCCTTGAAGGAAGCAAGGGAGGAAACGAAGCGAAGGGACTGTGGGATGGAGTTCCAGAGTGTGGAGGGGCAGACAAGCTGAAAGCTCGTCCGCCGATCCACGGGGATCATGGAGCAGACCTGAGCCCGCTGAACGGAGGTGACGGGCAGGTTCATAGGGGGATAGCAGGTCAGAGAGATGGGGTGGGAGCAAGGCCATGTGTGGCCTTGAAAGTGAGGATGAGGATCTTGAATTCGATCCTCTGAGGGATGGGGAGCCGGTGGAGCCGGGCGAGGGTGGGAGTGATGTGGTCGCGGAGCTTGGTGAGGGTGAGGATATGAGCTGCGGAGTTCTGGATGATCTGCAGCTCGTGAAGGGGAGAGCCGGGAAGGCTGACGAGGAGGGAGTTTCCATAGTCGAGCCTTAATGAGACGAATGCCTGAACAGGCTGGGACTAACGGTTTAATGTCTCACTCATCTGGAGCATGTCAGCTTCCACGAGGCCGGGCTCCCCACTCAATTGCTTTCTCTCAATTCGGAAGAATAATCTATGCTTGCGATGCAGAGGCCAAGACCATGGGAAATTCAGATCTCAAGGAGTGTCATTGATGTTACTCTTCCTCTCCCTTTGCTGTGCCCAGTATCACCAGACGATGGTGCTGTAACCTCGCATTGACACCGGGACTTTCCATATTAACACAGACCTTTTAAACAACATTGTTAACATTGGCACAAGCTCCAGTGGTCACAGCATTCGCCTCGCGAGCAAGAAACCTGGGTTTGATTCCAGGGAAAGGGGCAAAATCTTGGGCAAGTTTCCTTACTCCACAAGCCTGATGATAATCCCTCAAGAAAGAAATAAATAATAAATAGGTTTTTTCAATCCACGCCTGTTTGTGGGCCAGTGCTGTGCGCAATTGGCTGCTGCATTTCGCCAACAAATATACCTTCAATTCGCTTTACAGTATTTTTCTGTGAAGCGCTTTGAAATGTCTAGAAGACGTGAAAAGCGCTATATCAAAATACAATCATTATTATTCCTGTCGGTGTCCACCCCAAATTACTACCTTCTCTTTTAAAAGTTCTCATTGAATCTGCATCCACTGCCCTTTCAGGCAAAGCATTCCTTTTACCTAACCTAATCGTGGATTGCTTTCACCAAAACAGTTTTGCCTACAAAATACACAGTCAGTATGCTAGGCAATATATTCAGTGAAGTGCTTTGAGACGTCTCAACAACGTGATGAGGGTTTTATATCAAATGTATGGATTGTTATTACTATATTATTAGTCTTAAAACTTTTTGGGGGAAACGGTGCCATAATTCACAGATACAATGTTGTTGCATATATGAATTTTGCCAACGCACATGTACAGTAGAGAGAGGATTACAGGCGCACGTAATTAATTAATGATAGGAGAAAGGATTTTGAAACGTAGGGCGCCAAATAATAAATATTGATCTGCGCGATAATCAGCAATTTAACCCTCTGTCTCACCCCCACCTCAACACTCTATCGGTCTTCAAATCCCTTTTATTACATTATTATTGTTACATTATTTATTTATTACATTATTATTATAATCCTTGCATTTGTAGGGAGTGAAGGGTGCTGTACAAATCCACGTTGTTGTTGTTGTAATCCTTGCATTTGATACAGCGCCTTATCATGTCGTCGAGAAGTCTCAAAGCGCTTCACGGAATGCACTGTAAATTTGGTTGACTGTGAATTTTGTGGGCGAGATCCGGCAGCCAAATCCTTCCCTAAAACCTACGTCTTTGATGGAGCTTTGTCTCTTCACCCCACCCCCCTCCCCACCCCCCACCACCCCCCCCTCACCCCCCCCACCACCCCATTCCTCTCGCTCAGCGTCTCTCTGTCGCTGTGAAACGCTTTGAGACGTTATCCTGTATGACGGGCGCTGTGCAAACACAAGCTGTCGCCGAATATATCACACGCAGCGAGCGGACTGTTGTTGTGTTGGTCACACGTGGTGGTTTTAATATAACTCCCGTCCTATCACGGTGATATAGAGATTAGAAAGATAGCAGCCAGAGAGGTAATTAAATACCAACGATTGTCATGTAAATGAAATGTCAGATCATCGCCCGGCGCTCACAGGCCCAGCTGAAACCCCCGCTCTGTTTTCCCATGTTTACCCCTCTCCTGCCTCCCTCTAAACCACCCAACAATCAGTCCCCTTGTCCATCTGTCTGCCCGAGGGTACTCACTGCCAGCCTGCGCTTGTGCCGTGCTGCCTGTGATTGAAACAAGAGCTACAGCTTGCAGGCTGCAGCATCTTTCATATACACAGGACATTAACACTTTGGACATAATCCCATTGACTGTTCCCTTTCATCCGATGAATATCTCTCGTTTAACGTCCTCTGTTCACAGAACAGATAGATTTCCAAATTCCGCCTTGGCAATTCTTGGGCAGTTATTTTACATTGAATAAATAAACCGGGCTGCGGCTGTGTGTTGCCCACAAAACACACAGTCAATCTGAAGTGTTTTGAGACGTTTCGATGATGGGATAAGACGCAATATCAAATGACAGCGAGATGACTTTAAGTGGTATGACTTTAAGTGGTAGTAACTAGTTAAGGCGGGGTCGGAGATTCAATAGTTTTACTCCAGCTACTGTATTACATTGATACCGTCTGTGACACTACCTGGCGGTGAAGGGCGCTATATAGATGATATAAACAATCCCAGAGCGAAAGCAGTAAAAATAACGCAACAGTAATGTCGGCTCAAGAAATGAGAGCGCTGAGCACCGAACAGGCTATTTATAAAACTCTGGGATTGAAGCAGATTTCTAACTCTCCCCACCCCCCCTCCCCCCCCCCCCCCCCCCCCACTCCCACACCCGCCAACTGGTCTGGTCGGATAGTGAGTGGCTCTGGGTTCTGGTAACTGGCGGAAACAGGAATGGAAAAGCCAGAACACATTGACATTCCCTGCATTGCAGTAATACCAGGAATTACACCCACTCTGGGAAACCTGTGCTGGGTGTTTCGCATTCACCATGTATAGGTATCCAGCTTTACACAACAACATCATTCCCTCCGTGTGTTTTTCTAAAAACTGAGTCAGACTCTCCGTAATTGTGCCAGTCAATAATAGCAGTCCCTGCAGTTGACACGGAGCTTTATCGCGTTGTCGAGACGTCTCAAAGCTTCGCAGAACATGCTGTAAAGTGGAGTGTTTGTGTATTTTGGAGCTGAAACGTGGCAGCCAATTAATCCCTCAAAGAAAGAAATAATAAAATTGGTCGTTTCAACCCACGACTGTTTGTGGGACACGGCCGTGCACAATTGGCTGCCGTGTTTCGCCCGCGACTGTGCGGTCAATTCACTTTTACGGTAAATGCAAGGATTATTATTATTATTATAATATAATTAATCCCGCGTGGGCAGAGTCCAGTCAAGGATTTTTAAAATAGCATTTTACCCCCGGAAAGTTCCTACCTACTGGTAGGTAAACAGGGGCGTGTGGAGTAAGGAAGGAAACTTGACTGAGGTCAAACCCAGTTCCCCTCTCTTGCGAAGCGAGCGGCTCACCCTGCCACGGGCAAAAGTCTGTACCTCGAACACGTCTTGGGGTGAGTGAGCAATTTTATTTGAGGGATTGTTGGCCAGGACACCGGGAGAGAGAAACTCGCTTCTTTAAATACTGTAGTCTGGCGTGGAGGGCACAATCTAAACCCAAGTTGTTGTTGTTTGCGTTGCATGGGTGATATCTGCCTGTCTATTTGTTAGCAAAGTTGCTTTCTAACTCTCTTAGGGAGGTGGGGGATGATTAAACCCTGTCTCTATTGTTCCTCCTGATCTCATCGAATGTCGGTGAATATGTAGAAGATGTGAAAAGCGTTATATAGAATGCAAGGATTATTTTTTTTAATTCATTTGTAAAAAGTCAGGAACGGGGATGATAATGATAATACAGTCCTTGCCTTTGCTGTGGCGCTTTTCACGTCTTCTAGGCGTCTCAAAGCGCTTCACAGAATAGCCTGTAAAGTGAATTGACTGTACTTTGTGGGCGAAACGCGGCAGCCAATTGCGGACAGCAGTGTCCACAAACAAGTGGGTTGAAATGACCAATTTTTATGATTGTGTTGTTGTTTTTTGGACAGGATTATTATTAGGCGGGTGTGCGTGCGCGTGTGTGTGTAGAGCAGGGAAACTTCTCCAAGGTTTCGCCCGAATCTGCCTGGATTCGAACACAGGTCTCAAGGCGAGTGCTCAGATTTGTCCGTCTTTGCACTCTGTGTGTTAGGGAAGGGAGTGAGGGAGGGCGAGATATTACATTTAATGTAAATCCTTTTCATGAGACACGACAAAGCCTTGTTTTATAGAGAGAGAGAGAGAGAGAGGAGGGGAAAGGGGAGGAACGGAATGTGATTTCTTATCACCCAAAATCTGCTTCTCAGTCAGTCAGTGTAGCCGAAGGTTTAAAAATAACCCTTGGGAAACACGGAGCTGGGTCACTTTGCTCCTCACTGTGATAGACTCGTGTTAAACACAGTAATGTGAAACAGCTCCAACACAGATCCTTAATCTGTAGCCAGATCATAGGCATTTGAGAGTGTGTGTGTTGGGTAGAGGGGAGTGAGTGTGTGTGTGTGTGTGTTGGGTAGAGGGGAGTGAGTGTGTGTGTGTGTGTTGGGGAGAGGGGAGTGAGTGAGTGTGTGTGTGTTGGGGAGAGGGGAGTGAGTGTGTGTGTGTTGGGGAGAGGGAGTGAGTGTGTGTGTGTGTGTGTTGGGAGAGGGGGAGTGAGTGAGTGTGTGTGTGTTGGGGAGAGGGGAGTGAGTGTGTGTGTGTTGGGGAGAGGGGAGTGAGTGTGTGTGGTGTGTGTGTTGGGGAGAGGGGAGTGAGTGTGTGTGTGTGTGTTGGGGAGAGGGGAGTGAGTGTGTGTGTGTTGGGGAGAGGGGAGTGAGTGTGTGTGTGTGTGTTGGGGAGAGGGGAGTGTGTGTGTGTGTGTTGGGGAGAGGGGAGTGTGTGTGTGTGTTGGGGAGAGGGGAGTGTGTGTGTGTGTGTGTGTTGGGGAGAGGGGAGTGAGTGTGTGTGTGTGTTGGGGAGAGGGGAGTGAGTGTGTGTGTGTGTTGGGGAGAGGGGAGTGAGTGTTTGTGTGTGTGTTGGGGAGAGGGGAGTGAGTGAGTGTGTGTGTTGGGAGAGGGGAGTGTGTGTGTGTGTGTGTTGGGGAGAGGGGAGTGAGTGTGTTGGGGAGTGTGTGTGTGTGTGTGTTGGGGAGAGGGGAGTGTGATGTGTGTGTGTTGGGGAGAGGGGAGTGTGTTGGGGAGAGGGGAGTGTGTGTGTGTTAGGGAGTGTGTGTGTGTTGGGGAGAGGGGAGTGTGTGTGTTAGGGAGTGTGTGTTAGGGAGTGTGTGTGTGTTGGGGAGAGGGGAGTGTGTGTGTGTTAGGGAGGTGTGTGTGTGTGTGTGTGTGTTGGGGAGAGGGGAGTGTGTGTGTTAGGGAGTGTGTGTGTGTTGGGGAGAGGGGAGTGTGTGTGTGTTAGGGAGTGTGTGTTGTGTGTGTGTGTGGGGAGAAGGGAGTGTGTGTGTGTTAGGGAGTGTGTGTGTGTGTTGGGGAGAGGGAGTGTGTGTGTTAGGGAGAGGGGAGTGTGTGTGTTAGGGAGTGTGTGTGTGTGTTGGGGAGAGGGGAGTGTGTGTGTGTTAGGGAGAGGGGGAGTGTGTGTGTGTTAGGAGTGTGTGTGTGTTGGGGAGAGGGGAGTGTGTGTGTTAGGGAGTGTGTGTGTGTTAGGGAGTGTGTGTGTGTGTAGGAGTGTGTGTGTGTGTTGGGGGAGAGGGGAGTGTGTGTGTGTTAGGGAGTGTGTGTGTGTTAGGGAGAGGGGAGTGTGTTGGGGAGAGGGGGAGTGTGTGTGTGTTAGGGAGTGTGTATGTGTGTGTCAGGGAGTGTGTGTGTATTGGGGAGAGGGGAGTGTGTTGGGGAGAGGGGAGTGTGTGTGTGTGTCAGGGAGTGTGTGTGTGTGTGTTGGGGAGAGGGGAGTGTGTTGGGGATGAGGGGGAGTGTGTGTGGTGTGTTAGGGAGTGTGTGTGTGTGTCCAGGGAGTGTGTGTGTGTGTGTTGGGGAGAGGGGGAGGGTGTGTGTGTTGGGGAGAGGGGAGTGTGTGTGTTGGTGAGAGGGGTTTGTGAAGGAGAGGTCTCTCTCCCTCTCTATAAGATCTGAAAGCCTCGATAAAGCCTGAAGCTAAGTTGACTTTACACATTGACTCCCCCTCACAGCCCAAGGTGCGGTTATTAACTCACACGTCGGTTGTTTACAATGTCAATTTCATTGTATGGGTTTTGTGTGTGGGGGGGGGGGGGGGGGGGGAAGATTACAGCAACTTAACTAATGTAATGTTGTTGTTGTTAATCTGTCTGTTGGCTGTGGTCTGTGTGTCTGTGTTTGTCATGTTTGTCCATGTGTGTGTGTGTGTCTGTCTGTTAGTTAAGTGTGGTGTCTTGTGTTGGCTGTGTGTGTGTATGTGTTGTGTGTCTGCCTATGTGTGGGTCTGTCTGTTTTTGTCATGTTTGTCTATGTGTGTCTGCCTGTGTTTGTATATGTGTCTGTGTGTTGGCTGTGTGTGTGTGCCTGCCAGTGTGTGGGTGGGTGTCTTGTCTGTGATGTTTGTCTGTGTGTGTTGGCTGTGTGTGTGTTTGTCTATGTTGTCTGTGTGTCTGTGTTTGTATATGTGTCTGTGTATTGGCTGTGGTGTA
>CM068757.1:13660922-13713694 GCA_035084275.1 Hydrolagus colliei | reverse complement strand
TCCCCCCCTCCCCCTCCCCCCCCCCACAGCGATGTCGAGTGTGGAGCAGCAGCTCCTGAGCTCCGGCCCGGGGAGGGTGATGGCGGCGGCCCCGAGGACCTGTCCGCCTTCTCCTCCTCCCTCCCCCGCTCCCGGCCGCTCCGCCGTCTGCAGGAACCTGTTCGGGCCGATCGATCACGACGAGCTGCGGCGGGAGACGAGGATCCGTTTGACGGAGAGCGCGGAGCGGGACCGGAGGCGGTGGAACTTTGACTTCCAGACCGACACCCCGCTGGCCGGCCCGTTCCTGTGGGAGCCGAGCAGCGCCCGGGACTCGCCCGGTTTCTACTGGGAGACGGTGCAGGGCCGCGGGAAAGGCCGGCCGTCACCACCGCCACCAGCCCCCCGCCACCGCCGCCTGTCAGCCCCAGGGCAGCGGCCTCCACACACAACAACAACAACAACAACAGCAGCAGGAGGAGGAGGAGGAGGACAACCGTCACCACAACCAGGAGAACAGGGCCGACAACCTCCTCCAGCCCGGCTCCAGGCTCGGAAAACACTCGGCCTGTTCCCGCAGAAGCCCCGGCCCCGGCCCCGGCCCCGCCGCCATCACCAACAGCCACCAGCACACATACATCACAGGTCAGCCCCCACCACAACCCCCTCGGGGCGGCTCCCCCCGTGTCTCTGTAACTCTCTCTGTGTCTGTCTGTCTGTCTCCCCTGTGTCTGTAACTCTCTCTGTGTCTGTCTCCCCTGTGTCTGTAACTCTCTCTCTCTGTCTGTCTCCCCTGTGTCTCTGTAACTCTCTCTGTGTCTGTCTGTCTCCCCTGTGTCTGTAACTCTCTCTGTGTCTGTCTGTCTCCCCTGTGTCTCTGTAACTCTCTCTCTCTCTCTGTCTGTCTCCCCTGTGTCTCTGTAACTCTCTCTCTCTCTCTCTGTCTGTCTCCCCTGTGTCTGTAACTTTCTCTCTGTCTGTCTCCCCTGTCTCTGTAACTCTCTCTGTGTCTGTCTGTCTCCCCTGTGTCTCTGTAACTCTCTCTGTGTCTGTCTGTCTCCCCTGTGTCTCTGTAACTCTCTCTCTCTCTCTCTGTCTGTCTCCCCTGTGTCTCTGTAACTCTCTCTCTCTCTCTCTCTCTGTCTGTCTCCCCTGTGTCTCTGTAACTCTCTCTGTGTCTGTCTGTCTCCCTGTCTCTGTAACTCTCTCTCTCTCTGTCTGTCTCCCCTGTGTCTCTGTAACTCTCTCTGTGTGTCAGTCTCCCTCCCCCTGTGTCTCTGTAACTCTCTCTCCGCGTGACTGTCTATCTGTCTCCCTCCCTCCCTCTGTGTCTCTAATTCTCTCTCTCTCTGTCTATCTGTCTGTCTCCGTGTGTCTCTGCAACTCTCTATCTATCTGTCTGTCTCTCTGTATCTCTTATCTCTGCGTGTGTGTGTCTCTCTCTGTTTGTGTCTGGGTTTCATTGTGTGTCTGTTTGTCTCTGTGTGTGTCTCTGTGTGTGTGTGTGGCTATGTTTTGGATTACTGTTTAAAGAGCTGCACAAGAGACGCACGTTTTTCCCCTCTCACTGTGTGTGCAAACTGTTTACACTGTGACCAGAGAGGGGTGGGGGAGAGGGAGGGGAGAGATAGTAGGTGGGGGGGGGGGAGAGATAGTGGGTGGGGGCGGGGGGGGGAGGGAGAGGGGACAGGGAGGGGAGAGAAGGAGATAGTGGATGGTGGGGGGGGGGGGGGGGAGAGGGGGGGAGAGAAGGAGATAGTGGGGGGGGAAGAGGGAGAAGGAGATAGTGGGTGGGGGGGAGAGAGAGGGAGAGAAGGAGATAGTGGGGGAGGGGGGAGAGGGAGAAGGAGACAGTGAGGGGAGAGATCGAGAGAAGGAGGAATAGAAGAGACAGAAGCGAAGAGAGCGAGGATTAAACCCAGCTTTAAAGTGTCAACAAAAAACACTCCGGTTTCCAAAGTGTTTTTTTCTTAAAATAGTTTGCTGTATAAAGTTACCAACGCTCTCCAAAGTGGCTTTGCTTAATATATAAAACTCGAGACGTTTGTTCTCCTTTCTACTGTTTTTTTTCTTCTAAGAGTAAAACTTCCCATTTAAAAAAAATTATTATCAATTTTTAACAAAAAAAGGCAATTTTGTGTGATTTTTATCCGTAATGTTTCAATATAAATAAGACAAACTGCCCACACTGGTTTATTTTGTTTTAAATATATACCTGTATAATATATACTGTATATAAAAACCACACTTCCTGAGACTTTTGAAAAATCCACTTCTTAAAAAAAGTATGCATCTTTTTTGTCCTGACAGAATACTTCGCCAAGAAGAAGAAACTAGTGGGATCTAAGGGTCCCAATGAGAACATGACTCTTTGCCCCCCTGTACCCGGAGAACAGACTCCAAGGAAGAGGATACGATAAGAGAGAGAGGGAGAGAGAAAGAGGAAAAAGAAAGAAAAGGGTTTAAAAAAGGTGAGCGGGATCGCATCATAAATCTCTTCTCGTAGCCGAGTGATCGAGCAAAAACACACATGCGCGCACACACACTCGCTCCTCGAGACATGAGCAAACGCCTTGTAGTATCGAGTAGTAAACAAGTTGAATCTTACTTACGTCAGGGTTTTTGGGGCGAGGTTTTACTTGTCATTGTCCCGTGACTCTTGTTAGCTTCTGTGTGTGTGTGTGAGCTGCAGCAAAAGCCAGCACAGTGCCTCTTATTATCTCTCAACCTTCAATTTTGCACTATTTTTGTTTGGAAATGCTGTGGGTGTGTCTGTAATATACATGTATATAATATATATCTTTTATTTATATATCATTTTTTTGTGGCTTTGCTTTCATTTAAGTTTAAAGAGCAGTTCTGGGCAGGTTGCCAGATGAATAGTCATTGTTATGACTTGTACGTGCTAAGTGTGTGTGAGTCCAGCTTTGCTCCAGTTGCTCAACTCGTAAACTTTTTTTGAAAGATGGTCTCACTGGGTTGGTGTGGTTTTGATTTTTAGTGAGGTTGGGAGTGAGCTCCAATTCGTAAAGATTTATTTAGTAAGCGTGCTGACGTGTAAAATCTTTGTGTGTATACATTAAGTACGTGTTTATATAATGTATACATTTTATGTACGTGTATATGATTACTAACTGTTTTGCAAATCTCTTGCAGAAATTTGCACTCCACTCTGGGTTTTTTTTAAATGAAAAGGAGGAGACGAAAGAAGGAAAAAAGTGTCTTGACAGATCATCGTTGTCAAACACTGGCCTGAGCAGAACAGGAATGGACACACTTGGAATGACAGATAGATGGATGGATGGAGGTTTCTTTGGGATGTAGCATCAACCGTGCACATGCCACTGATTTGGGGTTAAAAGGACTGCAGTGTGCAATTCAAGCCAGGACTATTGCATATTTCTATATATAATATATGCATTAAACTTCCAGAGTGGCCCAGAAATGTAAAGCCACCACGAATATATCACTGGGGGAGAGACACAGTATACTCTAAAAAGTCTCAGTGCAACTCGTGATGTAAATTTGTAAAAAAAAATTACACAAAAGCTTATTACTAACTTATTTCCTATTTATGTTCGGATTTGTTTTGTGTTTTGAATCAATTTATGGAACCAATATAACTCCCCCTTATCCCGTGGGACCAAAGGGCACCCAAGGCACACTTTATTTACTGAAACCAGAGTGTAAATATGTTATTTTTTTTAGTTTCCATGTTTTTTTTGTGTGTTCACATTGCTGTTTGTAGTTAAATCGTCTTTAGTATATACTTGAAGGTCTGAGCCGTATGTGTACCACTGCCACTTTTAATTGGGGAAACGATAGGAAAGAGAAGAAGGGGGGGAAAAAAAACACCCAATCTTTCAACCGAATAAATGAATACAATTTCATTAGTCATTTCTTAGTTTATCTGCATTATTATTTCAACAGCAACTTGCATTTACACAGCACCCCTCACGCAGGCTAGGTAGAGAGTTCTATTGGGTGGAGTGGGTGATGGGGAGGGAGGATTAATTTATAGTACAGAAGAGGTGGATTTGGCTAACCATGCCTGTGCTGGCTCTTTAAAAGCTATCTAATTAGTCCCACTCCTCTTTCCTCATAGGCTTGCACATTATTTCCCTTTTCAAGTATATATCCAATTGCCTTGTGTAAGCTGTTATTCAATCTGCTTATTTGCCCCCCTCCCACGTTCTTATTTAGAAATCTTCTCAATCTTTGTATCTCTCGTTGATGATTGTCTTTCTCTGCTGTTCCTGTCCGAGTGAAGTGGGGGTGTGTTTCTCAAAAATAGTACACAATATTTTTTACTTTTGCACTGAACTTTATTGCCCTTTTATTAAAAAGTATTTTTAAAACAATTTTCAAACACTGCATCTGCTCGCTTAAGAAGTCACAGGTGTCTGTGCTCGTTAGAGAGGCAGACAGAGACAGGAGGAGTGAGAGGTTGTAAGGTCAGATGCAACCAGTTAAATTTGCACTCGCAATATTCCTTAATTTGCGCCCTCCTGGAACGCTACCAAACACTTTTTCCCTCCCAAGAAAAATCCATTGCTGTGATTAAAGGCGGCTGATGACCTAGAGGGTCAAGGCCATTGCCCCAAGCGCCGTCACTGAGAGTGATTCACTCGGCCTCATATTTTTTTAAAAAAATCTCTTGATGGACGTTGCCTTTAAGGTTACACCACCTGCTCCTGTCCACCATTGGTCAAAATCTGGCCAGATTCATTCAAATTATGCACTGAGCAATAGGGGGGAGGTTGGGGACTCCTGCTTTGTGAAACAATTCACATTGCACAGACTGATCACTTCCCACTGTGCCACAGTTCACTGTTTGTTTGAATGAGGCTGTGGAAGGGAGGGAATGAGGAAGTTTTATTTATTCAGTGTATTTGGGGATTTCCATTGCCTAATGACACAAAATGTAATATGGGGAGAGAACCGAGAACCTCGGCTAAATGATAATCCTTGCATTTGATATAGCACGTTATCACATCGTTGAGACAGCTCAAAGTGCTTTACTAAACACATTGCCAAATGTATATCGCCTGTCTATTTTGTGGCTGGAAACAGGGAGCCAACTGCGCACAGTAGTGTTTTGCAAACAGTCGTGGAGTTTTTTTGAAGGGTTATTATATTCTGAAAGCTGTCTGGCAATCGACCAACAAGTGGATTCTTGCTTACTGGTAGGTAAATAGGTGTGTGGAGTAAGAAAATCTGCCTTAACAACAACAAAATTGCATTTGTAAAGCACCTTTCATGTTGGGAGGATGTCCCAAGGTGCTGAACGGTCAGGTGTCAGTCCCAAGTATGGGGGAGGACAGGATGAGGGTTGGGGGGAAGTGAGGTAGGAAAGTGGCCGAAGGCACGGTCGAAAAGGAGGATCCGAGACCCTTGGAGTAGGCAAGGGAGGGAGCAAGGCAAAGGGATCATGGGATGTAATTCCAAACCATAGGGGCAGGGAGGCTGAAAACACGGCCACCGAATAGGCGGGAGTCATGGAGCAGGCCGGAGCCAGCTGAATGGAGGGAGTGGACAGGTTGATAGGGGGTCAGCAGGGCCGGCCTGGTGCGGGAGAGGACACGAGCTGTAGAGTTTTGGTTGATCTGCAGCTTGTGGAGGGAAGACAGGTTTGATTCCCTAATGTCGAGTATTGAACCCGGATCCTCTTGCTTGCGATGCGAGAACACTAACCACTACGCTATGGAACTCCGCATGTGATCCAGATAACAATTGCCTTGGATATATGCCGACAGCAAGTG
Organism: Hydrolagus colliei; assembly: GCA_035084275.1. Taxonomy (NCBI): domain Eukaryota; kingdom Metazoa; phylum Chordata; class Chondrichthyes; order Chimaeriformes; family Chimaeridae; genus Hydrolagus; species Hydrolagus colliei. The sequence goes on along the minus strand of CM068757.1, from coordinate 13,707,953 downwards.
TATGCATGTGCTATCATGGTGAAATGTCTCATTATCCCATCACAACATAACTATTCTAGAATTGAGAGGATGGAGGGGAGTGGGGGCTGTTGTTGAATTTGTCTCAATTATTAAAATGGTTTTACAGGCTCTTTGCCCTCTCCCTCCCCATCCTGTAACTCAGTGTAGCTAGCGAAGTCCTGTAACTCTGTGGTTAGAGCACTCGCCTTACAAGTGAGAGACTTGGGTTTGATTCCAGGCAGGGTGAAACCTTGGGCAAGTTTTCACATGCCTGATCATAATCCATCCAAAAAGAAATTGGGCATTTCAAGCGCACGGCTGCTTGTGGGACAGTGCTATACGCAATTGGCTCAGTGTTTCGCCCACAACGTAGGCAGTGAATTCACTTTACAGTATATTCTGAGTTGTCTAGAAGATGTGAAAAGCGCTATTTCATAGGCAAGGATCATTATTATCATAATGTAACAGCCTGGTTCACTGCTCGCACTCCCACCTCTCAGATAGAAGGTTGTGGCCTCACGTCGGGACTTGGAATCACATAATCTAAGATGACAACAAGAGTCACAACAAAATGACATTTGTATAGCACCTTTCACGTTGGGAGGACGTCCTATTTTGCTCCAATGCAGTGCTGGGTGTACGCCTCATTGTCAGAGGTGCCTTCTCATTAAACCAAGGCCTCGTCTGTTTGCTCAGCTGGATGTCAAAGGTTCTCTCTCCCGGTGTCCTGGCCAACAATCCCCCAAATTAAATTGGCTATTTGTTTCATAATAATAATAATCTTTGCATTTCATATAGCGCTGTTCACATCTTATCGACGTCTCAAAGCGCTTCACAGAATATACTGTAAAGTGAATTGACTGTCTGTTTGTGGGCGAAACGCGGCAGCCAATTGCGCACAGCAGCGTCCCCACAAACAGTCGTGGATTGTCCAGCGTAGAGGGCGCTATATAAATCCAAGTTGTTGTTTAACCCTCCAAAGCCTGCGTCAGCCAAACAAAACAGCGAAACTATAACACATACACACAAGCACATCACATTATGAATCACTGGACAAGAGTAGGAAGGAATGAAGGGAATGGCTGAAGACTACAAGCTAGAAATAACACCGTCGCAAACAAACAGGCTGCGCCTTTCCCCCCACCCCCCCCCAAATTGCTCAGTTACTCCACACCATGCCCTGTGAAACACTTTGAGGCGTCTCAATGACGTAATAAAGCGCCATATCAAGGATTTATTTATTTAAATCCTTACCCAAGTTGCTGTACTCTGTCCATCTCTACTTACCCAGCTGCAAGTAGGAACCAGTTATTTTTTCATTGGCAGATTGATCTCTGGTGTAACGATGCCTGAAAACAAATTGCGTCACTCAATCCAGGACAGCTTGCGGGACAGCGCTGCTGTGTGCAGTTGGCTGCCACGTATCACCTACAAAATACAGTCAATCCCACTTTGCAACTACGAAACATTTTGAGACCTCTTACCCACGCGGTAAGGCACCGTATCAAAGAATAGTAACCCTTGCATTTGATACCGCGCTTTTCGCATCTTCCAGACGTCTCAAAGCGCTCCGCAAAATAAACTATAAAGTGAATTGACTGTATATTTGCGGGCAAAACGCGGCAGCCAATTGCGCACGGCAGGCTTGTGATTCTTATTATTTCCGTTCTTTAAACACGTCCTCTGCCACGCGATTTTTATTTCACGCGGAGTGGAGCGAGGGGGTAGGTGTGGTGGTTTGGTGTGTGTGGTTTGGTGAGTGTAAGTGGGAGTGGGGGGTGGGGGGGGGGGTGGTGGGAGGAGGGGGGGGGTGCTGTGGAGGGGGTGTTGGGGGGTTGCGATTGGCCTTTGTAATTCCGTGAGCGTGTTAAACAATATTCACAATGGGCTCAGCGAAGGCAGCTGTATGGAGGCCAATATATATAGGCTCTTGTAGGCGAATGGGGAGCAGGTGTCTTGTGGGGGCATTGTGTGTTTGTACAGCCTGCATCCAAAATAGCCTGATGGAAATCACAATGAGCAACCCTTCCAAAATATATTCATTTCACAAAGTTCATTATTTTTGGGGGGAGAAAGAAGGGAGTGGGGGGGGGGGGGGGTTGTTGAGGAGGGGAGGGGTGGAGTGGGGAGGAGGTGATAATAGGTTGGTTGGGTGGGGATGTTCCTGATTGCGGATGATTTTTTTTAACTTCCTTGTTGGGGTGGTTTTTTTTGGTTACTTTTTTTTTCCACCATGAGCCTAGGGAGGCTTGTTGTCATTACTGTCACAAAGCAAGCGGGGCTGCTATTATCTAGCCACGTTTGTCGCCATATGGCCAATCCTTGTAGACACACATAGCCTGGATCCATTTATTCCAGGAGCGATAATGCCTTTGGATAGAGAACAATCACAACTTTTGTTCCTGCTTCGTATATAAGAGACGAATAAGAGGGGAGAGAAGGGGGCAAATGATTTAACTTGCAAAGGGGAGGGGAGGTAGGGGGGGCAGGGGGTCCACACACACACACAGCTAATTATAAGCCAAAGCCATATGCGCCTTTAATTTTAGGAGTAATTAAATTAACTGCAGACATTTCAACGGCAAAGAAGCCATATGCGTAGATACATGTGAGACAAAAGGGAGAGAGGGGGCAGCGTTTCTGATGAAGTTATTCTAAAAGCATTGTTAGAATGAATCATTAAGCCAGGGACATACACGTTATAAACTCAGCCAGTGTCCACACTAAAAGCCCCTCAAATGTTACCGTGTTTTTTTTCAACCACCCCCATTGACGCAGAAATGTAGACAGACTGAGGAGAGTTGAAGTTAATGGTTTCAACCAAGTTCATTATAGCTGTCGGCCTTTTCATATCTGTGTGTGGTTGTGTGTGTATATTGGAGGTGAAATATATGTGTGTGTGTTGTGTACAGTATATGTGTATGTGTGTAAAGCTGTAAATATATATTATGTGTGTGCGTTGTGGGTGTTTTAAGGAAAGATTTGTCTTTTGTTTGTGATATTTGACTCTTCCCAATGTCTTATCTCAACTGCACATTAAAACAACCATAATCCTAGGGAATAAATTAAATGCCCTTTTCACCAATTGTATGCATCAGTCTCAATGCTGTCTTGGGTGAAACCTACTTTTTTAATTTTATTTTATTTGATCAAATATCATACAGTTAGATTTACGCACCTGTGCTTGAAAGGTGACATGGAATAGGGACATGGTCAGTCACTACATTTAAATTTTGTGAAGCACTTTGAGACGTGAAATGAATAGACTGATTCAAATGTAAGTAAGTATGTTCAGGCTTGAATACAAACAACAACAACAAAATTACATCGATAGAGCGCCTTTCACTTCTGGAGGACGTCCCAAGGTGCAAAACAGTCAGGTCGGGACCCGAGCAAGGGAGAGGGGCAGGGTAGGGGAGGGGCGGGAGAGGGTTAGGAGATGAGGGAGAGAGTTGGGAGGGCAGCAGAAAGCATGGCCGAAGAGGAGAGTCTTGAGACCGGACTTGAAGGAGACGAGGGAGGGAGCGAGGCGAGGGGACTGTAGGATGGAGTTCCAGAGTGTGGGGGCATATGTAGATGCTAATACAGTATACGATATCTATACCATATGTGTGGATGGCTGAATGCATTTGATTTAAAGATTAATTGATTACGTGTAATACTCTATACTGAGTAAAAGTAAAGCCAGGTTAGGTAGCCCTGGGGTGGGGTGGGGGCGGGAGGAGAGATTGCAAATGATAATTGTTCGGCTAGAGTTAGAATTAAATGGTGTGAATTCACACTCCAGGGCAGAGGCGGATTGACAATGGGATCAGGGAAAGTGGAACGCAATTCACTCTGTTTCTAAAACCATCTCAATGTTGTTTTTGTGCACGGTAAACCACTAATTTTTTAATTACTGTGTATATAAAAATGTTGATAAAAATGTTGACTGTTGATAAAATCAGTAGAGTAAGCATTGGGAGTCCTCTGGATTTTCCGAGCGGTGAACAGAGTAAACCAAACCCACGTTAAATCAGAATAACAGACAGTCAGTCTCTCCAATTTCCCTTGTTACTCTCTGAAACATTGCCTCATTGACAACTTCGGAGCCACTGAAAATGACCGAGTGACTCAGAGTGTTCACCACTTTGAAAGTGTGTGTCGCGAGTGGGAGAGGGAGGGAGTGATGAGGTAGGGAGGGAAATCACTGATCTTTAAACCGAAGCAGCTTTTATATTGTCTGACAAACATCTCAAAGATACTCGACAGATCTTTTCATTCAGACCCAGGAGGAATCTGCCTCAGTCTATTTATTTGAACAAATTTCACCACCACCCCTTCCAAACATACCACACAATTGATATCGTCAGATAAACCACTCCACCAAAACGTCTTTATCTGCCCACCCCACCCTCCCCTTGTGATTTACACTCCACACTGAAAAAAGATATGATCTTTCAATTTCTGCATACAGCTTCATTAAACACACACACATGCAGATCACACCAGCTGCCTCATTTGTGTGTGTGTGTGTGTGTGTGTGTGCGTGTGTATAGATGTCAAAAAAGGCTAAATTTTTTCAAAAGTAGAATGTGAGGATGGTAATTCAATCCTTTCCCATTGTAACTCAACACACACCACATTCATAAAATCATTACTATCCAGGGCTCACAATTGACACAATTCCTATTGTGTGGGCTCCACAGATAATAAGTCATTTTTTGTGTTGTGATTCACCAAAAGAAAATGTTTCTTTCCTTTGGGGATTTATGCATGTGATTTTCAGTGTGTACAGTTCGTGTCTGTCTGTAGACTGTGGATGTGTGTGTTGTGTGTGTCTGTCTGTTCACCGCGCTATTTGAAGCACTTTGGGATAAGCCATTGTGAAGGCTGCTATATACATAAATGCAATTTCTGGTTGTTGTTGTATTTACTATATTTTAATTTAGATCAATGTTTAATTCCACCTTCATCCTGTAACAGTGAGCACCAAACAACAACAAAACCACAGTATTGATTATTCATCAGGCAATCGGCAGGCATCAGACTTTTTAAAATATATATCTTTGCAAAAAAGTTTTTGAAATAATCTTTAAAGTGTTTAGAAACGCACTATTGCTTGCGCAAATAGGAAAGGTGGATTTTAGTTTTAATACAGTTAAAAACATTAAGATGTTAGAGATAGCTTGCCAGTAGCTTTGAAACGAGGAGCTGAGATTGTTGAGTATATATACATACTCTATACATTTCTGCATCTATACTTTCTATAAAATAAAGAATAAGAATAATTTGGTCACACAATCCCTAAGTGTTCTTCGCCCACAAAACATAGTCAATTCACTTTGCAGTATATTCTGTGATGCACTCTTAGAGTCTAGAAGACATGATAAGACTTTATATTAAATGCAATGATTATTATTATTACATTTCACAGTGTGACAGATTCTAACACACCACTGAAATGATGGGAGTTTGGGGGGGTCACTTTACAGTGAGATTAACGATTGCAATACTAGAGGCATCTAGGTATATTTCCCCCGCACCCTGTTCATAGGGACACAATGGTTTATTTTGCCTGTTGGGATGTCTTGAATATTTTAATATAATTTTTTTTTAAATCCCATAATTTAGAAAAGCTATAAGTTTTCAACAAAAGATTAAATTGGTCGCTCAATCCTGGACACTGCTGTGTGCAAATTGGCTGCTGCATTTCGCCCACAAAATACGCAGTCAATTCACTTTACAGTATATTTTGTGACGTCCTTTGAGACGTCGATAAGATGTGAAAAGCACTATATGAAATGCAAGATTATTATTATAAATGCCAGGGAAGACAAAACAGGGAGGGCTATTGCTCAGAGGGGATGTGAAGTGTGCTGGGTACAAAGATTGAGAAAGAGCCCTAATCAGTCTCTCTCTCTCTCTCCCTCTCTCTCACACTCACTTTCCCTGGCCAGGTGATTGATTCACCCCACCCTTCAGATAGAGATAAAGTGATTTGCATTTGTACAGAAGTGAAGGCGTGTTTTTGCAGCCAGACAGTGTGCAAATAAATAATTGACAATTCAGCACCTGAGTGTTTTTCCCCCCTTCATACACACACACACACTGAACCCAACCTTGAGCAAGTCTGAATACTTGTTCTCCAATTTGCTATCATCTATCAGGTAATAACATGTTTCACTTGGACAATTGACAAATCGTGAATCATCTCTCTACCTATCTCTTTATACCCCTCGCTTCGCCTCCCTTATATAATAATAATAATAATTCTTGCATTTGACATAGGGCATTTCACATTTTATCAACGTCTCAAAATGCTTCACAGAATATACTGTAGAGTGAATTGACTGTATATTTGTGGGCGAAACGCGGTAGCCATTTGCACACAGCAGTGTCCTCACAAACAGTCGTGGAATGAAATGACCAATTTGTTTTGTTATTGGTGGTTTTTTTGGATGGATTATTATTAGGCATGTGGAGTAAGGGAACTTGCCCAAGGTTTCGCCCTGACCTGCCTGGATTCGAACACAGGTCTCACATTTGAAAGGCGAGTGCTCTAACCACTGAGCTAAGGGAGTTCCACGCATACCATACAGACGCACACACACCTAGAAATTGCTCGTCCTCCTGATGTGAAAGACGCTATACGAATGTAATTGTGTTGTTGTTTTAAATGCACAGCAAAAGTCTAAATAGTTTTTGTTGTCTTGGCAATCAATCTGCATCTAACTTAAGTATACATTATTTTTCTCTCTCTCTTTCTTTCCAACGCAAAATGCTAGTGAGCGAGTGAGTGACACAGTAAGGATTCAGCTGAGATAAAGGAATGGAGAGGGGGAGGTGGCTGAGTGTTGGTGGGGGAGGGAGGTGGGGGCGAGTGAGAGAGAGAGAGAGAGAGATTAGATTTACACTAAACATTACAAAGGAGGCTGTCGGATTTACTATTGAGATTCCAAATGTGCGGCTTGCGTTATAATCCTCGCACACTCCTCACCCATCTGCAAAGCAATACAATTTAATCTCCCCCCCTCCACCCTCCCCCACCAACCCCCACCTCCACACTCTCCCTCTCTCCATCCACTGCCCCTCCCCCACACCTCCGCCACCTTCTCCCCTCCATCCCCAAGTCCACTTCAAACCCTCCACACAAAAAAAAGCCCTTTAAAACAATTAGCATTTTACAGGACATCTGCCACCGAGAGTTTGTTTGGAAGCAGATGAGGTTTGGAGAAAGGGAGGGAGGGGGGGGGGAAGCGGGGGGGGTGTACAACAAAGATTGTTTCACGGCGAGTTTAGACTGCGGGGAGCACTGAGTGTGCCACCCTATTGACCTGCTAATAAACTATTGTTGGCGAATTAAAGTGCTCTAGTCCAGGGGACCTGAATCAGCCCGATCGACCTCCATTCTGAACGGAAACACTAATCAGTGCCGTCTGCCTTCTCACATACCCCTATTATGCGCTGAGAGCTCCCGATAAAAACAACAAGGTTTTTTTTCAGGAGTTAGCAACAAAGTACTTGTGCTTATAGCAAACACAATAAACCCAGCGTGGCAAGCCAACACACACACACACACACACACACAGCCCCAGGGACTTAAAGGCACTGGTCTTTCTCTCTCTCTCTCTCTCCCTGTATATTTGTGAGCGAAACGCATCAGCCAATTACGCACAGCAGTGTCCCACAAACAGTTGTGGATTGAAACAGCCAATTTTTTTTATTATTTTGTTTTTTTGAGGGATTATTATAGCACTGACTTACAGGACTGTTCAATCAGAGGAGAGGATTCAGTAAACTCCCTAGTATCTCAACCCTAACTTTAATTGCAACAACAACAACAACAACTTTGATTTATATAGCGCCCTCCACGCCTGACGGCGTCTCAGAGTGCTTCACAATAGCGGATTCCGGGGGCGAGCCAGGGGCAGTGGGAGGAAGGTGACCAAAGGAGCGGTCGAAGAGAAAGGTCTTCAGCTGGGACCTGTAACAGAGAAGAGTGGGGCCGAGGTGAAGGTAGTGAGGAAGGGAATTGCAGAGCCTCGGGACATAGTGGTTGAAGGCCGCATAGTGGAGCGGAGGATTCGGGGGACATGGAGGAGGCCAGACCTAGTGGAGCAAAGGCAACAGGAGCTGGTTTTAGGAGAGAGGTAGGGGTTGCAGAGAAGTGGAGGGATTTGAAGACAAGGATCTTGAAGTCGATCCTCTCTGGAATAAGGAGCCAGTGAAGTCTGGCAAGGACTGGGGTAATGGAGGAGCGAAGTTTACCACTTAAGACATCAAACGTTTAGTTAGGTGTAATAATAATAATAATAAATCTTGCATTTGATGTAGCGCCTTTCACATCTTCTTGATTGAAATAAATGACCAATTAATTATTGGGTTTTTTGAGGATTATCAGGCCTGTGGAGTAAGGAAACTTGCCCAAGATTTCGCACTGCTTAGGATCGAACCCAGGTCTCTCGCTTGCAAGGCGAGTGCTCTAACCACTGAGCTACAGGATAAGGCACTTTATCACATCTCCGAGACATCTCAAAGCGCTTCACAGAATATACATGTCTATTTTTTGAGCGAAACGCGCCAGCCTATTGAGCACATCAGTGTCTTAGGAGTTTAATGTGTTTGAAAATCTACCGGGTTCATTTCACTCTAGTGTTCTGTTTTTGCAGAGAGGGAGAGTGGTCGCTTCTTTTTAGCTGGTTTTCTAGGAGAAAGAGAGAGCGAGAGAGATGGGAGAGGGCTGGAGGGAGGGAGGAGGGAGGGACGAGGAGAGAGGGGGATGGGGATGGGGGAGTGTGGGGAGAGTTGTATTAGAAGCTGGACTGCTTTTTTCCAACCAGAGAATTGTCAAGCTCAATGTAATTGTCGTACTCCATCAATCACAGAGAAAGAGGGTGTGTGTGTGTGGGGGAGGGGACGTGAGAGAGCAATCCATCAGATTGCATTTGGCGCCAAGAGTGAAACTGACTGACTGACCAATGAAGTAGAGGCTGGTCATGTCAGTTCAGTTTGTCTATTAACCAGCAAACGCTTCCCCCACCACCTCCCCCCACCTCCGCCCCACCCCCCTACACCGTAACTTTGTGGAAACATTTCTGACTTGGGTTTAGCGTCCCCCTCCCTAAGAGTTGATCGCACACTGACTTTTACCTGTGCAAACAACAATAATATAATAATATAATAATAATAATCCTTCCATTTGATATAGCGCTTCACAATATACTGTGAAGCGAATTGACTGTATATTTGTGGGTGAAACGCGGCAGCCAATTGCGCACAGCAGCGTCCCCACAAACAGTCGTGGGTCGAAATGGCCAATTTCTTTGATTATTGTGTTTTTTGAGGGAGTATTATTAGGCGTGTGTGTGGAGTAAGGAAACTTGCCCAAGGTTTCGTCCTGACCTGCCTGGATTCGAACACAGGTCTCACGCTTGGAAGGCGAGCGCTCTAACCACTGAGCTACATTGCAGGTTGATCTTGAATTGATTTGATCGCTAAACACACAAAAGTCAATCCACTTTACCGTACAAACTATAACGTGCTTTGAGATGTCTCATCGACATGATAAGGCTCTATATCAAATGCAGGGACGATTGTTATTATTATTATTTATTAATGGATAAACTGCCCTCCCTGCCCTTCTCTTCCCTGCCTGGCTCTCTCTCCACCACTCTCTCTCTCTCTCTCTCTCTCTCTCTCTTGCCAGCTGCCGATTCCCAGGTAGGTATGTGGGTGCTGTGAGCGCTTCCCATCTCGCATTCATTCGCAATGTGGACAAAGAGAGGCTCATTCAGGCGATGCGACCAGGCAGAAGGCACATTGACAGGAAGCTCGTGGCAGGTTTGCTCGGTTGGTCAACCCTGGGGAGTGAGCCATTCAGCCCCATCCATCTCCCACCCCCAACACAATCACTCTCTTTCTTCACATTGTGACAGGAACAGGATTCAACTCCCAACCCCCCCTCTCCACCCCCCCCACCCCTCTCCCTTCCCCTCCCCCCTTTCTCTTCCCCTCCCCCCCCACACCCCACCCCACCGTCCCTTCCCCTCCCCCACCTTCCATTCAACTCACCCTCTCCTCCCCCCTCAGCAACCTCTCAAAGACGCATTTCACTGCACTGACCTGTCACCTCGCCAGCTCTGTTACTGGGAGATCGATATTTCAGTGGTGAGCGCCTATAGAAAGCTTTGGAGTTTGCGTCTTCACACAATGTACTGCAAAAGTGAATTGACTGTGTATTCTGCAGACGAAACACGGCAGCCAATTGCACACAGCAGTGTCCCACAAAAGTCGGGGATTCAATGAATGGCCACATTTTTTTGGAGGGATTATTACCCTCGTAAAGCTGTCCGCCAATCAACCAACAACCGAGTTCGTTACCTAACTGCTGGTAAACAGAGGCTGTGTGGAGCAAGGAAAGTTGCCTAAGGTAAAATCGAACACGGGTGCTCTCGCTAGCGAGGGAAGCTCGCTAACCACAACACTGCCGGACTCCACCCATATTGCACATACAGCAAAGTCATGGACCTAGTACACTCAAATGCTGCATGCCTAAACGTGTTAACTACAATCATGAGGAGAGAAAAAAAACACAGACATAAACGCAATGCGTGGACACTGCAAATGCACATAGAGACACGGAGGAGATACGTGTGTGTTGATGCGCCCAGACAGAGAGAGAGAGAGCGATGGAGAGAGAGCGAGAGAGCGAGACACAGAGCGGCGACACAGACAGATACGGATCACTGATTCACGCGGAGGTACAGACGTCTCGAGCAAGCAAAACGGCCCTCCCTTGAAATAAATCTTGAAATCGGACAGCTCCCCAAGGCGTTTCGGTGGCTTTGCAGCAAACGCTTCCCATTTATTTCCTCGGTTGAGAGTTAGTTAACGTGTTGTTGGAACAGGTGCCTCCTACATCAAATAAAGAGCCGGTGGGCTTTATTGTGACAACCTTGCGCGGAGAAGGCCGCTAATGCCTTTCGGTGAAGATACGCGGGCCCCTTCACCTGTTGCAAACACGGCACCTTTTGCTTTTGAAAGCTTTTCGCCTGGATACAGATGGGTAGACTCGCTTGTAACCTGATCCTTAACTCACAACTCAAGGTTACACCGAGGTCATTGTCCACACAAGCTTTGCTATTGAATGCTTTGTTACTGGTCTGGGCTGTTTAGTTAGGGAGAGATGACACTTGGACAAAGCGGGGCCAAATCTACCCAGGTGCGGGGGAGAATGTCAAACAGCAATCAGCGGAATGCAAGTCAGAAACGTTCATAGTAAAAGTTAGCTCTTCAACCGGCAAGGGGAGAACGGGAAGGTTTTACACCCGTTTCTCTCGGTTGAGGCAAAATAGATGCATTTTTCAACTTTAAATCGCAGTGAATCCCGTGAAGTGATTTGAGACGTCCCCCCGACGTGAAAGGGGCTGATATATCGAATGCAAGGGTTAGGATTTATTCTGCTTGTTAAGAATCAGTACAAGAGAAATCTAATGAACAGCACAATCGCATTGATACGGGGACTTTCACTTCAGAAGGACATCCCAAGGCACTGGACAGTTTCCACCCGAGCTGGGGGTTGGAATCAAGAGGGGTGATTGTGTGTGAGCGGATTGGGGTGGGGGGGGGGGGGGGGTTGCGAGATGAGGGGGTGGCTGAAAGTATGATCAAAGAGAAAAGTTTTGGGGGAGGCAACAGAAGGGAATGAGGTGGACAGCCTCTGCGATGTAGTTCGAGAGATTGAAGTTAATAGCTGATATTCCGTTGCTTTTCCATTACACAACTCAACCAGCAGAAATTTCACAACAGCTAAAAAACATCTTAAACTTTTTTTTACCCAAAGTTTTAGCATCGGCCACCCCAAAGTCAGATATGTTGGGAGTCCCTCAGCGTATTGAGTGGAGCACTCGCCTCATATGGGAGAGAACCCGGGTTCAATTCCCAGCCAGTGTGAAACATTAGGCCACTTTAGGCCTTACTCCACACGCCTCTGGTTACCAGCAGTAATCAGGAACCGGTTGTAAAGTCAATTGGCGAATCCCTTTTCCGCAGGGTATTCATCCCTTACAACCATAACAATAATTTGGTCACTAGATCCATAGCTGTTTGTGGGACACTGCTGTGTACAATTGGATACTGCGTTTTGCCCGCAAAATATACAGTCAATTCACTTTATAGATTTTTCTGTGAAGCGCTTTGAGACGTCTAGAAGATGTGAGAAGGATGCTACATCAAATGCGAGGATTATTATTATTATTATCTGATTGAGGGATTACTGAAGGAAGTAGGATAAGAGAGGGCCACTGATGATGGTGTTACAGAGATGTCTAGTGAGTTCCATAGAGTAACATTTCTGCAGGGCTAGAGGTTGACCTAAAGGCTAACGTAACAGCTGGTACAGTATTCTTTGCGTAAGGAAGATGACGTCGGCAAAAGTTTGCCACTGACGTGCTGTCTGGCAAGTGAAGCGACTACAAATAAACAGTCAACACGGTGCCTCCCATTGACGTTCATTTCAATCGCGTCTACACAAGTTCCTTCCTCAGCCGTGGCTATGAATCACATCCTCTCACAAACAGCTGGAGCTCCTCCACATACAGCACATCCCCTCCGCCAAGAACAACGCACTCTACGGTGACCGCCTCTCTCTGCGCTCCCATCAGAACGTAAGGATTTGCTCGGCAAGAGAAGACCGAGGTTCATCCAGTTCACCTTCCACCCACCTGACAGGCCGGGTCCCAAACTTTATATTGTATCCCAAGATATTGTTATATCCTAATGTATAAGTGTAACTTGTATAAATTACATTTCCTTTCTGAAAACAGTGTTAAGTATCAGACTGGTGCAGTGGTAGAACTCTTGTCTCCCGAGTCAGACGATTTGTTGGCTCAAACCACGCAGAAACGTGGGGAGTCCTGTAGCTCAGTGGTTAGAGTCCTCGCCTTTCAAGCAAGAGACCTGAGTTCAATTCCAGGCAGGAGAGGCGAAACCTTGGGCAAGTTTCCTTACTCCACACACCCGATAATAATCCCCCAAAAAGCAATAAGTTGGTCATTTCAATCCACGACTGTTCGCGCGCACAATTGGCTGCCGCGTTTCGCACTCGAATACACGATCAATTCACTTTACAGTATATTCCGTCGAGCGCTTTGAGACGTGAAGAAGACGTGAAAAGCGCCGTGTCAAATGCAAGGATTATTCCTACGAATTGCTTTGGTTCGTCCAACCGACCTCCCCGCGAGAACGGCGCTGTATCAACAGCGGAGGTTGTCGGCGTTTTACCGTCGCTTAAAGGTTGCTTGTCACAAATGGCCGCTCGGTGGTATTGCCCACACATGGCAGCCAGCAGATGGCCTGATACATTTCATCCCTGTGGGGCAGGTCTTCCAGCAGCCAAGAGTAACAGAAGGAGCTTTTTATAAAGACGGTTCATTAAAACACAATTAATGTAATTCTACAGACTATAAAAAAAAGCTTTCGTAGTATACCATTGCCGGGTTGACACAAAGTGTACAGTGCATTAAGGGGGAAAGCACAGTAAATTAACAAGTTCCCTTGACTCGCTCCTAGCTAAAGGTTTCGGATATTGACGGCCTTTCAAGACTTGGGGAACAGTGTTTGGTTTAACCTATCAAATGTTATCGTCCTTTGTCGATCACACTGAAGGGGAAAGTAACTGAGGGCATTGCAAAACATTTGTTTTGTCCAAATACTTAAATTGAATTGTGTTTGTTGGTCTGTTGCTGTGGCTGACAGCAACAACCACAAATTACAACAAAAACGCAGTGAATACTCAGCAGAGTTTTTTTGCTTCCGATCTGGTTAATTTTCACACATGGAGCACTAGAGATTCACTGCACGCCACAGCGGTATAGCTGGCTCGCTTTGTGGATGTCTCTACGCCCAGAGACCCACAGAAATACACTTCAGTCCACCACTGTTTGCGGGACACTGCTATGCGCAATTGGCTGCTGCGTTTCGCCCACAAAATTCACGAGTCAACTCGCTTTACACTATTTCTGGGAAAGTGCTTTGAGACGTCCGAATGACGTGATAAGGCGCTGTATCAAATACAAGGATTATTATTGTATTATTATTATATTGACGCTGGTGGCTGGGGGCTGAGCACCTCATCAGACTGAGGTGTTGACTGATGACACTGAGGGAAGGTAGTTCTGTGGTTCCATTGTGGAGTTTGGTGGTTTGGTGAAAAGATGCAAAGCAACAACAGTAACAAGTGGACAACTGGAGAACAGTGAGAGTAAGGTGAGGAGGGTGGCCAAAGGCATGATTAAAGAGTAAGACAATAACAACTTGCATTTACACAGCATTCCAGAGCGCAAAGAAAGATCCATTTGAGGGGAAGTGGAGCGGGAGTGATGGGGTGGGGGGAGTGGGGAGGGAAGGTGGGGGGCCGAGAAGCCCACTGCCCAATACATTCCCCATCTTTCACACATCTGGTGTTAGCGTCTTCAAGCTTAGTTCCTGAAATGAGACAGGGCTGGCTAGGGCCTTGGGGGCTTTGAGGTGTGTGTGTGTGTGTCGTTGTCTGTGTGTTGGGGGGATGGGGGGAAGAGAGAGGTTCTTTCATCCTAAAAAGTCTACAGGGGTATAGGAGGTCTCTTGGCCTAGCAGGCTGTTGAGGCCTAGGAGGAGGCTGACGTGAATTGTCTGCCTGAAGCCAAAGCAGATGTTGCAGGCAGCCCCTGGATATTGAAAGTACAAATAAAGGAATAAAGTTTGCAGACAAAGGTAACCAGAGCGGGGGCACAAAACCTTGATGGATATTGTCAGCATCTGAGTAGCCATGCAGCTAAGAGCCGTCCGACAACAATAGGAGGGGGAAGAAAGGGGACGGAGCGCCGAGGTTCGCTCCTGAATAAGGCCTGGAGCTGCACATGCTGCCGTTGTCATAGAGACCGGCCTCTCCCCTGAGAAGGTTTGACGGAGCATTGTCTGCAAGACATAAGATGTGTCATACACCAGATGGTCGTGTGCTGTGTTACTTGGTTATCTGTCAGCATCAAGTGGTGGAATTTAGGCTGCAAATCGTTTCAGAAGACAGAACTGGCCGCCATCTGTTCCTTTAGAGGGAAGACACTCATAAAATCTAAGGGCAGGGTTTTTACATGAACAATAGCGGACCAGGGGCAAAATGGAAAGTGTGCAAGTGTTTGGGGGTGGGGGGGTGGGGGGGCGGGAGGGAGGGGTGGGGGAGGCGAAGGAGAAGGGAGGAATGAGGACAGGATCATATAGCGGAGAGGAACATTAAAGCAATATGTCTACACCCACCCCCCACCCTCCTCCCACTCCCCCCGCCACTTTTCTCTTTGTTCTTGATAGGTAATTACTGAATTCCAATAGATGTTGGTTGTCTGTCCATCAGGGACTTCGTGATATCACGACAAGGGCCCATGCCCACTATCTCGGTAAAGTTAGGAGGGGGAAGAAAGGGCACCTTTCCTGACGTGAAAGGCGCTATAGAATTTTGTTGGTGGTGGTGTTCTTTCATGGTTCAACAGAACACTCTAGAGTGGAATGGTGTTTGATGTTCAGGGGAAAGAGGAATTGAACCTGCATGCTTATTCAGTGCATTGACGTACAGAATATTGCATCAACACGCAGTCACTCACTCACTGTGTAAGTCGTCTCGAAGAGCTTCACCGAATATAGTCAATCCATTTTATTCCATTTTTTAAAATTTTCGTTACTATTACTTTATTCTAAAATGGATTGACTGGGTATTTCATGGGTGAAATGCAGCAGCCAATTGCGTACAACAGTTTCCCACAAACAGTCGTAGAGTAAGTGACCAATTTTTTTTGTGGAGGGTCTGGTACGGTACGAAAAATCGGTTTGATGGGATGCAGATTTCATGATTCATCTTGAGGTTAAAGAGTCAGACACACAGAAAGACGAGGAAAAGTGACTCACACACAGTGAGAAAGAGCGAGAGACAGCGAGAGAGAGAAAAATAGGAAGGTACTGACAAACACCCACAGAGTCAAAGCCACGACAAAAAGAAATGAAGGGAGATTTACATGGAGACTGGGAGAGGGATTAGAGAAATGAAGACACCCACGGACACCGCAGACAGTGAGGACAGACAACAAACACACACACATGAGAAAATAGACAAGGGGACGGAGACAGACACAGACGCATAAGAAAATAGACAAGCAAGGCGACGGACAGACGAACACACACAACACGCACAAGAAAACACACACGGAGAGAGGAGGGTAGACAGACGGACTCCAAGATGTTTTTTTTTTGACTGGAATTAAGCGAGCTGACAAATGTCGGCGACGGAAGAATATTTTGCGAATTCCTTGCAATTGACAATGGCGGCAAACCTTAGCTGTTCGCTGGGAGGAGACAGGCACAAAAGCAGCAAATTACTGTAACATGGTAGGAATGCACCCTTTGGTCCTGGTGTGTATATGTGGGCTGTTTGTGTAAATGTTATGAAAATAAATTTGGAAGCATAGTTGACATTTTTGGATTTTATTAAGGCACCATTACCAAAACTAGCTTGGTCTTCAGATTGATACGTAGCATGTTGAGTATTTTTTTTAAAAAACAAAAGTCTCATTATAAAATGAACGTGACCTTATTCGTCAGTCACAATGTGAATTCCTGCTGATTTGGTAGAAACATTTCATTCAGTTTTTCCCCCCCCCTAAACAGTCCATTGTTTTGGGGGGTTTGAATCAACAGAGGAGAGAAAACAGTGCAACATGAAATTCTTCACCATTTCTTACTTCAATGGGGAAACGTTGGGACAGTATCGATGAGGGGAGAGAGGGAAAGAGGGAGAGCGACGGAGGGAGAGAGAGAAACTTAGAGGGAGGAGAGGGAGAAAGGAAGGGGAGACAAGCGAAGTCCAAAAGGATGGAAAGAAGTGAGTGGGTGAGATGGAAGAAACAAGAGGATAGATAAGGAAGAGAGAGAGGGGGTAGAGAGAGAGTGAGACAGAGAAGGGATAGACAACACAGGGAAGAGGGGGTGGGTGAAAGGGAGGAGAGAAAAATAGAGCCTGTCCTGATTAATACGCCAACTAATCAATGGCTTTGATTATATCAACTATGCATTAGAAAAGAGATTTCATTATAAAAAAACAACCTCACCCCCCCCCCCCCCCCCCCCCCCCCCCCCCACCCCGGATGTAAATAGCTGTAGAAAACAAATGTACCATATATACTCTATATATTATCTGTACATAGCAGAATTTAACCATTCATCCCATTGTCAGTTTGCTCAGTAGTTGCTTGCCGATAGATTCCTGTGGTCGCGAAGGCAGGAAAAGGAGTGAAGGATCCACTAGATCATAGAATCATAGAATTTTACGGCACAAAAGGAGGCCATTCGGACCATCTAGTCTGTACCGGCTCTTTGAAAAGAGCAACTCAATCCCACTGCCCAGCTCTCTCCCCATAACCAAACAGACCTGTTCTCCCTAAATAAAGATCTAATTCTCTTTTAAAAGCTGTAATAGAATCGGCCTCCACCACCTTTTCAGGCAATGCATTCCAGATTCGAACAACCCGCTGAGTGAAAACATTTCTCCTCAGCTCCCCTCTGCTTTGTTTTGAAACTATTTTAAATCTGTGACCACGAGTGACAGATTCGCCCACCAGTGGAAACAGTTTTTACTTATTCGCCCTGTCGAATGCAAATTTCACCTTCATAGGCAACACCTTCATACATCCCTGTGCCTTTGCAATATAGAGGACTTATCCGAAACCTATCCCAACCAACCTCACCCCCATCTCCATTCTCACACCCAAGCCAAGCCAAGCTTTGTAATAACATTGTCACCAGATTGATGTCTGATTCTTTGAACGCGATTTAATTTTGACACATAATGGCCAACCCTCCCCTCCCCTCCCCCACTCCACTCCACCTCCGCCTCCGCCCCTGTCTAACCCTATTCTGGTCAGTTTCACTTTGTAACATAGACTCTCTACCAATACTTTCTCTTGCACCCCACCCCCACATGACTAACACCTCCTCCCCTCACCTCCCCCCACCCAACCACCCAAAAGAAAAGGATGCTCTTGTCTGTACTATAGTGGTTTACCACATGTTCACTCTTTTACAAGACAAAACAAAAAAGGCCTTATTTTTAAAAATCTCATTTTCTGTAACCGTTATTGATGAAGGGGGTGGGGCTGAGGGGAGGGGGGAGGGAGGGAACGAGAGGGGGGAGCAGTACCTGATTCCCGGAGGGGAGAGATTCAGACCCTCAGGGTTTTATTGCGTCTCGACTGAGTCTGTGTGCCGTGCTAAGCGGCGAGATAATAAAGTGGCTACGTGCAGGAATATCGCAGATCAACCATGGTCTTATAGAATGGCGGAACAGGCTCGAGGGGCTCAATGCCCTCGTCCTGTTCCTACGTTCCTCACGGTCTTAGCCTTCAGACCAATGTCTTAACAATGTACAGTTTGTGCTGGACTCTTCAACAGTCTTCGATCCAAGCGGGATTTGGAAGCCAAGTTCCTCGTTGGATCAGCTTTGGAATCATGCCTGAGTTTCCCAAACATCTATGTGCTCACAAATCAGAAGACGGTAATAATAATAATAATCCTTGCATTTGAAATAGCTAATGCATGTCTTCTGGACCTCTCAAAGTTCTTCACATAATATACTGTAAAGTGAATTGACTGTATATTTGTGGGCGAAACACGGCAGCCAATTGCGCACTGAAGCGTTCCATAAACAGTCGTGGATTGAAATGTATATTTTGCATATGAATGTACTTGAAATTGAGATTTTATTTTTGAGGGATTATTATTGGGCATGTGGGGTAAGGAAACTTGCCCAAGGTTTCGCCCTAACCTGCCTGGTTTCGAACATAGGTCTCACGCTTGTAAGGCGAGTACTCTAACCACTGAGCTACAGGACTCCACGGTAGTTCTTACACCTGAGGACATGAGGAATCGTGTGTGTTTGGGAAGAGGGATAGAGGTGCGGGAATCATCACAGGTAAATGCATAGAAGTTGCCATTGAAAAGGGCAAAAAAGGAGAGAGAGAGAGAGAGAGAGAGACTCTCATTAACCACTGAGACCGGAGCTTAAAAAACCCTCAGCGGGAACGCTTTTAATTTAACTTAAATTAATTTAACCCCCAGAACCGTGCCATTGCGGCCTACTTTATAGGATTTGGAGTATCTACTTTTATTGCAAATGATTGTTTTTGTCAAAAATATATTAATATTATATGTGGGGGGGGAAAAAAAGGTTTGCAATGACACGATTGGTCATTGTTTTTTTTGCACAGCGCCTGAGAGCAATCTTCAGTGTGACAGAAACTTATCGCAGTGTCGGGGAGGGGGAGTGGAGTGGGGGGTGGGGTCGTGGTGGTAGGAAGGCAGGAGGAGGAGGAGGAGGAAGAAGCTGGCTTGGAAAGGCTGTGGAGTCCAAAATGGAAGACCCATCATTTGCTCTGCTAGTTTGCTGAGGTGCGAGACCCCAGGGTTCGAAAGGTTCACTAAGGTCACGAGGAAACCTAACCCAATGGGTAACGTTCTTCAAGGTTGTCAGACGTTTAGCTACCAGCACCGTTTGAGCCTCGGCGGTTTTACACAGTTCCAAACCCGTGTGTTCCCAAGCCTTTGTCCCCCCCGATCACCGAGACGTCTCTTTGTGTATTTTGTCGCACGGTGCAATTGATGGGACGCTACGAGCCCAGGCCTCAGGCTGTGCTGTCTCGGCGATTCCTTGGCACAGTCAGCTGCTCGTAGCTGGGGAGGATGTTATGCCTGGCGGCGGCGGCGGCTTGCAGGGCGCTGGCGTGCGCTGACGAGCCCAGCGGGAGAGCCAAGCCTCGGGCCTGCTGACCGGCGGCCAAACGTTGGAGAGTGTCCATGATGCTGTCGAGTTTCTGGTCCATGTGCTCCACCTGCCACAAAACACGCACACAGTCAGTTCTCTTCACAGTTTGTCCTGCGAAGCGTCTCGAAGCTATGATAAGGCCCTAGTGTCCGGCGATATAATTTTTCATATTGATATGCTGAGATTCGAAATTTGAATATATTGATATATCGAAAAATGGATGTAAAAAAAAATCAGTATATCACAAATATCGGTATATCGTGTCCGGCGATATATCGATGTATTGGTTATATCGGTATAATGCGTACTTTTTCAACTTACCTTGTCACCGGCATTGCAAACCTCCTGGGCCTAGAGCACGGAATGCGCGCGCACCTCCGAATGCGCACGCATACACAGGATAAAGAAACCCGGCGATATCGATATATCGGTATATATCAATATGAGCCCACCGATATATCGATAGCGGAAAATTTCCATATCGACGGACCCTATAAGGCACTATATCAAATGCAAGGATTATCATTATTATTATTTGCGGCAGACAATCGCACACAGCAATACCCCTCAAACAGCTGTGGATTGGATGACCCAATTATTTGGGGGAAGGTGAGTGGAGGGATTATAGGCTCCAACATAATTCACTGAATGAAACTTTTCATTGGGGCTCCTGTAGCTCAGTGGTTAGAGCACTCGCCTTACAAGTTGTATTTGAATCCAGGCAGGTCAGGGTGAAACCGTGGGCAAGTTTCCTTACTCCCCACGCCTAATGATAATCCATCGAAAACAATCCCCACAAAAATAAAAATTGGTCATTTCAATCCACGACTGTTTGTGGGACGCTGCTGTGCAGATCATTTCGTCCACAAATATACAGTCAATTTACTTTACAGTATATTCTGTGAAGCGTTTTGAGACGTT
The DNA here is from genome assembly GCA_035084275.1 of Hydrolagus colliei. Lineage (NCBI taxonomy): Eukaryota > Metazoa > Chordata > Chondrichthyes > Chimaeriformes > Chimaeridae > Hydrolagus > Hydrolagus colliei. The sequence goes on along the minus strand of CM068757.1, from coordinate 13,687,213 downwards.
GATAAGATGTGAATAGCGCTATATCGAACGCAAGGATTATTATTATTATTTAAACATTTAACAAATGCCAAAGGCATGCAACCAACCAAACACATACTGAGTTGGCAAAGCATTGTGTGTGCCAATTCAAATTGGCTTTGATAACTGCAGTGTGCCATATTAACTGGGAGCAGGTTACTAAAGCATGACACCATTGCTCAGCGAGTCAAGAACAACGGCCAACTCTAAGCCTCCGTTCAGCAAAGACGTGGACTCCTGAGTAATAACCATCTCCGCCCTCCGATTAAACAACAGTAACCCAAAGACCAAAAGTGTGGAGTGGTCCTCGCTGGACAAGCAGTGGGGAAGCTCTGAAGAGCTTTGAGACGTCTAGAAGACGTGAAAAGCGTTATACAAAACGTTATTATTTTTATACAAGCTACGTGGTTTTAGCTGGTTAGACTCGCACACTCTGGGATCTGCCAAGCCTTGGTTCTTGCCAACCTGCTCCTCCGCAAAGCGATCCATCAATCGACAAACAACCAGGTTCCTACTCACTGCTAGGTAAACAGAGGCGTGTGGGGTAAGGAAACTTGGCTAAGGTTTCGCCCTGAACCGACGGGGAATCGAACTCGGGTCCTCTCGCTGAGGCAAACGCGCTAACCACTACGCTACGGGACAAGATGAGCTGAATGATCCTCCGCCTGTTCCCAATTCCATTTGTTTCCAATCGAACAGCCTCAAATGCGCCAGTAAATGCTACGCATGTGCCTCTGTGCACGGAGCCCGGCCTGGGCCGGAAGCCGTCTGCTACGGAGGAAGGAGCAGGAAGCTGCTGTGGTACTGGGTGCCTCAGATAAGAGTCCTGCATCAATGGAGGTCTCTGAGCAGCTGTCACTGTATTGTAAAGTAAACCGAGAGAGAGACAGAGAGAGAGAGAGAGAAAGGGGTGCCCTCAATTGCTATGTGTAGGTACAGCGTGAAGCACCACACGGCCGCCAGAAAGGAAACTGAAGTAAACACAGCTGTGACACGGCATGTGAAAGCAGAGGCACAGCGAGCGAGATTGGTTGTTGGAAAATAATATCTCGGAAGACAGTATAGAGTTCGGGGCTGACTGGATGGACCTCGGTCTTCTTCCGCCCTGAAAATTGTTATGTTCTTATGTACTAAAGAGGTCAGCCAGCGAAGGGGAAAGACAGTAGTCTAAGCCTGGCCAAGTTTCAGATCGAACGATAAACCGAGATTCTGCCTGCCTGTTTGCAGTTGTAGGCTAAGATCCTGTGACGCGATTCAATGTTGTTGTACACACACACAACAGCTCAGTGCCACTGCGTACACTCACAGCTCAGTGTTGCCGAGTATACTACTGTGTACACACAGCTGAGTGTCCCCGCCATCCATGGTGTGCACACACAGCTCAGTGTAACTGTGCTGTGTTACACTGTGTACACACACAACTCAGTTTCCCTGTGTACCACTGTGTATACAGTCAATTCCCTTTACAGTATATTCTATGAAGCTCTTTGAGACGTCGATAAGATGTGAACAGTGCTATGTCAAACGCAAGGATTATTATTATTTCGTACACAGCCCAGTGTCCCTGTGTACTACTGTGTATACAGCCAACAGCTCTCCTCAGTGGCCACTGGGAAACTGCTGAGCTCGTGTCTGGAGAGACTGCCTCAGACGAAAGAGTTAATGTGATGTGAAGAAACATTCACACAGCACCTCCTCGGCACTGCTGCCTTGAAGCCAATCCCCCTTCGGTTGATCCCTGTGAGGACGGAAGCAAACTGCGGATGGAAAAGAGTCATTTTTTCGATTTCCCACGAAACAAGTCTCTTTTTTTCTCCGTGAAAAAAGAGACTTGTTTCTCTTTTTTCTCGGGTTATTGATTTTGTGTTTTCTCTCTCTTTGTGCGGAAAATAGGTTTCGGGCAACCCGGGGAGTGAATAGAGCAGAGCCCCAGCAGAGCAGTGCTGGAGGTGCGAGAGACCGCAATTGTTTGCCCAGGTGTATCTGGGGATTAGTCTTCGGTCTCGCCACTGATCTCCGACCCCCAGCGCAATGGCTTAATCACCAGTTCAGCTGGACAAGAGTCCAGGCGCGAGTCTGTACCTCCTTAAACAGACGGGCAGGTCAAAGCCCAGAGCAATGCCAAAGGCTTTGTGTGAAACGTCTCAATGTGCTGTCCCAGCGAATTGCTGTAAAAGTGTAGGGACTGCGTTTTGTAGTTGAACGCAGCCGTCTATTTTGTTTCACAGAGCAAGGTCCCTCAAACAGCCGCAAAGAGAACGATCAGTTTTATTTGGAGGATTGGCGTCCAGGGCACTGGGAGAGAGAAACTGCTTTTATTTTTCAAATAGTGATCCTTAACATCAACAACAACAACTAAACAGTCAGGGGGGGGGGGGGGGGGGGGGGGGTCAGGACCTGAGCACGATGGGGAGGAGCAGACAGGGTTTAGATGAGGGAGGGCAGAGAAGGAATGGTCAAAAAGGAGGGTCTTGAGCAAAGTGAAGGGATTATGGGATGGAGTTCCAAAGGGTGGGGAAGCAAGGCTGGTGGTAGGGGCTCGGGCGGGAGACATGGAGCAGGCCGGAGCCTGCTGAACGGAGTGAGTGGGCAGATCGGTAGGGGGTCAGCCGGTGTCAGAGAGGCAAAAGGGGGCAAGGCTATGGAGGACTTTGAAAGTGAGGGATGAATTCTATCCTCTGAGGAATCGAGAGCCAGTGGAGCCAGGCGAGGGTAGAGGGTGATGGGGTCACGGTGCCTGGTGCGGGAGAGGACAAGAGCTGCAGAGTTCCACCTGAACAAGCACTGATCCTGGTTTAAAGTCTCATTCAAAGTCTCATTCAACAATGCAGCTTTCCCCAACACCTCAGCACTGCGCTACGGCATAACAACATAATAATACTAATCCTTGCATTTGATGTAGCGCTTTTCACGTCTTCTAGATGTCTCTAAGCGCTTCACAGAATATACAGTGAAGTGAATTTACTGTATATTTGTGGGCGAAATGCAGCAGCCAATTGCGCACAGCAGTCTCCCACAAACAGCCGTGGATTGAAATGACCAATTTATTATACGTTTTTTTTGGATGGATTGTTATTAAGGAAACTTACTTCACACTTATTTGGGCGAAACTTGCCCAAGGTTTCTCCCTGATCTGGCTGGATTCAAAACACGGGTTTCACGCTTGTAAGGCGAGTACTCTAGCCACTGAGCTACAGGACTCCATCTACACCAGAGGTAACCAACCAAACCATGGCCTGGAAGCGTCAAGAAGTCTGTGTTAAATCAATATTTTATTTCCAGGAGCTAATGAGCAGCGATATCTATGGCATGGTCATCAATCAAGAAATATTCAATCAAGAAAAATGTAATTCGGTTGGACAATCAACAGATTGGCTACCACAGGCTTAGCCTATGTGAGGTCAAATCTCCTGGTGTGGGGCTTGAACCTATGACCTTCCAAACAGAAGGATGTGGGTGAGCTCGCTCCCCAACCCACTACCCTGTTGCCTCTGCACGACTGGCTCCGGCCTCCTTCTAGCCTGGTGTGCCCTCCATTCCACCATAGGTGGATGTCTTTCTGCCAGTATTGCCCTGAAACTCTGGAACACTCTTCCTCTATCCCTCCACTTGTCCCCCATCTTCACATCACACCTGAAGAACCTCGTCTGCGACCGTGCCTAAAGTCGCTTCCCCCTCCCACCAGGCTTGGCGTCCTGCCCCACCACTGTCGAGCGCTTTGTGCGCTATCCTGCGTGAGAGGCGCTAGATAAATCTAGCTCAGCAGGCTCTGGCTTGCTCTATGGCCCCCGCCCCACCCGCCGTATCATTGGCGGGCGGTCCTTCAGCCACTCTGCCCCCAAACTCGAGAACTCCATTCAGCAGTCCCTCCGCCTCGACCCCTCCTTGGCCTCCTTCAAGTCCCGCCTCAAGACCCTCCTCTTCGACGGCCCCATTGGCCACTCCAAATCCCTTCCTTTCCCTCCACCCTCCCTCCCCAGCTCGGGTCTGAAACAACAACTGTCCAGCTCCTTGTCATTGTCATAAGGAGTCATTGTCCTCCTTACGTGAAAGGTGCTGTACAAGTGTAAGTTTGTGGTTGTTGTTGTTGAGCGCTACCAAACGAGCCAGGCTGACACAAGCAAAGGCAGACAGATTTAAACATCTTATCCCATCTGATGTTGTCAAAATAAGAAGGGCGCTGCTGTCTGAGCTTGACTTGCATGTGCTTAACATGTTTGTTGACAAACCGCAGAATATTGACTCAATTGGTTATTTCCTGACATCTGGTGTCCAAGAGACAGAGAGAGAGAACAAGGCGTCAGCCAAAGTCCTTCACGTCGTTCAGTGACAAGTCAAGAAAACTTTCTAAGGATTTGGGGATTTTGTTTTGCTTTTAAATAACTGCAGTTTCGTTCCCCCCTTTCCCTTTTCTCTCATGCTTCTGGTTTTGCTCAGCATGTCCCCTGTCACCCGGGCAGAAGGCAGGATTGCAGGCAGGTGGCAGAGCCACCCCAAAGACCGACCGCTAAGGGGCTTGAGGGAGAAAAGCCCGGTTTGGTGGTCAGGGCTGATTGAGACCCACTTTGTAGCCAACCAGGTTGAGTGTTCTGGAGATGGACGCCGGTTACAAAGAGAGGACAGAGTCTCTCAAAAAGCCTCTCGACGTCTCAAAGCGCTTCACAGAATACACTGTAAATTGAATTGACTGGTGCATTTTGTGGGAGAAACGTGGCAGCCAATTGTGCACAGCAGTGTCCTAGTTGTGGACTGAGTGACCAAATGATTATTTATTATTTGAAGGGATATAACCGCTCGGAAAAGCAATCTGCCAATTGAAAAACTACCAGGTTTACTTACTGCTAAGTAAACAGAGGGATGCAGAGTAAGAAAACTTGCCAAATGGAAATCGAACCCAGGTCCTCTCGCTTGTGAGGCGAAATGTCGGATGTCTAACATATGTGGAAACCCATCACTATGCTTAAGGGTATCCAAACCAAACTGAGAATTCCATGCATTCTCACTAAAGGAGAATTCAATTCCAGGTAGGGGGCGAAATCTTGGGCAAGTTTCCTAACTCCACACACCTGATAATAATCCCTCAAAAAACCCCAATAATAAATTTGTCACTTCAGTCCATAACTGTTTGTGGGACGCTGCTATGTGCAATTGGCTGCCGTGTTTTGCCCTCAAGTATACAGTCAATTCACTTTACAGTATATTTCTGTGAAGCGCTTTGAGATGTTTAGAAGACATGGAAAGTGCTATGTCAACTGCAAGGATTATTATTATTGCATATGGAAATCCCAGAGACAGTTTGTTGGACTGGAATTCCATACCCTCTCTCCCTGGAGGGACTCAGGGAGACCTGCTTAGCCAATTCTGGAAGGAGGCTTGGGGACCCCAGAGTGTATGTTGGGATAACTGCTGGAATATAACCAGCTAAAACCACACAGCTTGCCAAGCTCTGACCACCCTACCCTTTAGAGCCCTGCATTAACAGGAGCTGAATGGGTTGACTCCCTTCCCCCAGTGAACTGGTCTTCCCTTCCAAGTCCTGCCAATGAGCCAAGTTGCCTATCCTGTCATCAGCTGTGACCTGGACCCACCTGAGACAGGAATCCAAGACTCCCCACCTCTAGAGGGCTGGCTTGATTCCGACATTCTAGGGCCAAACATGTCACCTTATATCATCGCATCCCGCGTTCTCTCTTGCTCTCGTCTCCGCACTTTTTCGACACCGTGTTTAAACCAACTCCAAATAGACAGCGTCTTTAACCTTAGCCGAACTGACCTCCTTTCTCTGCTAGTCTGGGAGCGTGCGATCCCACCACCATAATCACCGATAGGTCTATGATACTGACCTGTGTGTGTTTGTGTGTGTGTGTTTGTGTATATGAGTGCGTGTGTGTATATGTGAGAGCGTGTGTGTATGTGTACGTGCGTGTGTGCAGGCAGATACAGAGTAAGTGTGAAGGACGCAGAATACCCGCCTTCCACAAGCAGACGGTGCAAGAGAGAGGTTTGAAGATTGCTCCCAGCGAGAGACAGAAACAAAACATGCTCTCACACACAGGGAAATACGAATGAACAAGTTGTACTGTTTCCAGAGACACTGAGGATCACGCGCTGTTTACCACACTGGGCTCAGACTAATCTGCTGTTTCTGGAGCCAAAAGGGAGTCAAGATTCATTCAGAAAAATCCTGATGGAAGGTTATGGCTTCAAACCTCCACCATTTGCTCCCAGCTCAGGCTTGCTTTTAGCTCCGGTGGAGCACTGCCTTGGCCGGACAAGGTGCAGTCCCCTCAAGATGAGATGGTGAGCTGATCATACGCAAGAACTATTATTATTATAAAAGTGGAGCCTTGTAGCTCAGTGGTTAGAGCACTCGCCTCGCAAGTGAGAGACCTGGGTTTGATTTGCAGGACGAAACATTGCGCAACTTTCCTTACTCCACACGCCTGATAAAAAATCCCACAAGAAAAAATGAATAATAATAATTTGGTCATTCAATCCACGGCTGTTTGTGGGACACTGCTGCCACGTTTCACCCACAAACACACAGTCAATTCACTTTACAGTGTATTCCCTGAAGCGCTTTGAGACGTCTGAAGGATGCTATACCATATGCAAGGTTTTAATATTATTATAGTACACATTGAGAAAGACGGTTTCTCTCTCTCTCACTCTCTCTTGCTCTCTGACTCTCTGTCTCGCAGGTATATAAAGGAAACAAAATGGAATCAGAGCCAACACTTGGTATAATTGGGTGCCAGTGAAATACTAGTCTGCTGATGCAAACCTCTCTTTGCCTCTCTCCCAGTGCAAAACTCTGCCAATCCTGCACGCTTACACAGCCTGGAGTCAGCCCGCTGGGTTTATTCCAACAGGCAAGTCCCAAAGGTCTTGTTTTTCACTGTTAGCTGTCACAGTGCTGCAAGCAAGCCTCCCTAATTCAGTGTCTCCAGCCTTCCTGAGCCCAATGCTCAGTCAGGCCTGGTGCCCCCATATAGGCTCTCACATGGGGAGGGTGTGTGGAGGTGGAATCAGTGTGTGTCAGACAGGATCAGACAATAATTCACTGCAATAGGAGGTGATGGGTGAAGCCTGCACTTCGAGCCTTTGAGTTCACAGTCCAGGCTGATGCTAGGGGTGTGCATGTGTGTATGTGTCTCCTGTTTTGGCCAATATAGTAGGCACTGTTCTGGGGGTCCTTGCTACTTGCAGAATTGGCTGCTGCGCTTCGCAAATGAAATACACGCCAGTCGCTTGCCTGCTGTTACTGCGCCTTACTCGGAGGTTGACTTGGCTGAGATAGCGTCGGAGCGTGTGGTAAACAAGAGGGAACCTGAAGTAAGAATAGGCGATTTAGCCCCTCAAGCCTGTCCTGCCATTCCATCGTACTCTGTGGATCCCTGACAGTCCTGCGCCTTTTAAGGTACTCCTGACGTAAAAGGCGCTAGACATATGTGGAGCTCCTGTAGCTCAGTGGTTAGAGCCTTGCAGAATTGCCCGCCTTACAAGTGTGTTCGAATCCAGGCAGATCAGGGCAAAACTTTGGGCAAGTTTCCTTACCCCACACGCCCAATAATAATCCCTCCCAAAAAAAACCACAATAATAAAATTGGTCATTTTCAATCCACGACTGTTTGCGGGATGCACAATTGGCTGCTGCTTTTCGCCCATAAATATACAGTCAATTCACTTTATAGTATATTCTGTGAAGCGCTTTGTGATAAGATATAAAAAGCGCTATATCAAATGCAAGGATTATTATTATCATAATTTGTTGTTGTTGTATTAGATCACAAAAGAGAGACACACACACACACACACATACAGAAACCACACAAAGAGAGCATATATCCCGTCGAAGAAAAAAAGCACTCAGCGCAACGCGTAGGCTTCCATATGTGATCGCATGTGGAAACATGGACAGGTCCGCTATGTTGTGTTGTGCTGTATATGTAAGAGCCAGGAGGCAAAGCACAGAGGCTGACTGTCTGCCAAGTCCCTGGATTCCCGGCTGCTCAGTCAGTGATGCACTGAGACCTTGTCTAATGACCTTCCTGGCCTAGTGCTGCAGAGACTTTAACCCTTTGCAGCACACAGTGCACAGATCAGTGGGTTTTAGACTCCGGTTACCCCTAACAGTACGGTTTATAGGACCGTAGATTCTTACAGCACAGAAGGAGGCCATTGGGCCCACCGTGCCTGTGCCGGGTATTGGAAATAGTTACCAGCTAGTCCTACTCCCACCCTCTGACCCCAAAACCCTGCAATATTTTTAAGTACCTTTCCAATTCCCAGCGACTCTTTGTGGGGACACTGCTGTGCGCAATTGGCTGGCGCGTTTCGCCCACAAATATACAGTCAATTTTCATTTGACAGTGTATTCTGTGAAGCGCTTTGAGACGTTGATAAGATGTGAAAAGCGCAATATCAAATGCAAGGATTTTTAGTATTATGTTCTACAACCACAAAATTACGTTTGTAACACGCCTTTCATATCGAGAGGATGTCCCAAGGTGCTGAACAGTCAGGGATCAGGATCCAAGCGTGGCAGGGGTGGGGGGGGCAGGGTTGGAATGAGGGAGGGCAGCGGGGTACGAGGACAGTGTAAGGCACAGTCAAAAAGGAGGGACTGAGTCGTGCCTGGAAGGAGGCAAGCGTCCAGCATTTTTCTCTCCTCTCAACGTTTCGTGCCGTGGGATCTTTTAAGGTCCACCTGAAGAGATGGGACTTCACTTTTAACATTGCATCTGAATGACGGCACTTTCTCATAATGCCCCTGCCCCATAGCCCTGCACTGGAGAGTGGTAAGAAACTGATCATTAAGAACTGATATGGGGCTGAACCCACTGACTGAGTGATGAGAGACCGAGACAGGCTAGCACAACAAGAACAACAGCTTTAATTTACACAGCGCCCTTCACAACGGATGGCATCTCAGAACGCTGGCATCTCGTTCAAGGTGATATTAGCCCTGACCAGGGAGTGTTGGCAAGCCAAAGGCTGGATCATATATGCTTTGCACCATTCTTAACTTTTCAAGGTGATGGAACTCTTAGCCTGTTGCAATTCTTCCAACAGGCTAAGAGTTGGAAGAATTGCAGATCTCAGAAGGTGGGGAACGGGCAGGGGAGGGTGATAATAATTGATTTGCAAACATCCTGTACCCCACCCCCCCACACACACCCCCTCCCCGCACACACTACAAAACTACTCTGTAAATTGTGAGCTTTTAATTGGGAGTTTGTTAACAGTCCGCAAAGATTGGACTGAGATTACAAAGGTTTCCTGGCAGTAACTCACTGAATGCTGACAGTACAGCAAGCGTTTGATTTCTGACAACACTTATTATCGGTTGATTTATCCCTTGACCTGGGGTGGTTGGTTGTAGCTAATTCCTGCCTTTGCCTAAAGCCAGTGTCAGCATGAGCACACTGCAGCGCAGCTCAGCCCAGCGCTGGGAGGAGCACTGCAATGTCAGAGCTGCCGTGTAATGTAGCCTCCGAGGCTCGTCTTCAGACCTTCCTCTTTGACCGCATCTTCCCTCCTCCACCTTGCCCTCCACCCACCCATCTGTGATCCCAACCCCCAGCTCGGGTGCAAACCTCTTAATTGCCCAGTGCCTTGAGACGTCCTCCTGACTTGAAAGACGCTGTGTGAATGCAATTTGTTGTTTGTTGTTGCTATTGTTGACAAAGAAGGCCCCTCGATCTCATCCTCCTTCGCAGTCTTCCCATCGCAGTGTCGAGCCACTGCTCAGAATGAATCACTGTGTCCTGACTTCAACCACATTTGTCCTGAGAATCCATTCCAGGCTAACTCTGCCTGATAACACCCTCGCAAGCGACAGGACCCAGGTTCGATACTCGGGCGGGGGAAACCTTAGGTTTCTTACTCCACATGGCCTCTGTTTACCTAGCCTTAAGTTGAAGCCCGGTTGTTGGTGGATCGCTTTCCCGGAGAGGTGAATAATATCTCCAAAAAGAAAACATACTAAAAAATGGTCACTTCAATCCACGACTGTTTGTAGGACACCGCTGGGCGCAATCGCCTGCCTTGTTTTGTCCATAAAACGCACAGTCACTCCATTTCGCAATTGCGAAGTGCTTTGAGAAGTCTCAATGATCGGTGCCAGGGTCATGTCTCCCATACAAGGATTATTATTAGAAGGGTCCAGTTGCCAATGGCCCTCTACACCCCTCCGCCTGCCCCTCACCGGGTGGAACAGCCCAGCCTGCCCTCAGCACCTCTCCAGAAGAGGCTTAGTTAAGATTAGAAATTGAACAAGAGAACAGCCTGGCTGAAATGAAACAAAGGCTCATCTGCTCATTCCTGATCCAGTGTGGATTCCACCCAACCCATTTAATCTCCTGCAAAGTTCCCCCCGCTCCAAAGGCTTCCAATTCCACGTGGTCCTAGCCTGTGAGACCATTTTGACTTAGCATCCCTCACAATGCGGAGTCCTGCGGCTCAGTGGTTAGAGCACTCGCATTGCAAGCGTGAGGCCCGCGTTCGAATCCAGGCAGATCAGGGCAAAACTTTGGGCAAGTTTCCGTACTCCACACGCCTGATATAATCCCTCCCCCAAAAAAACACAATAGTAGGTCATTTAATTCCACGACTGTTTGTGGGGACACTGCTGTGCGCAATTGGCTGCCGCGTTTCGCCCACAAATACGCAGTCAATTCACTTTACAATACATTCCGTGAAGCGCTTTGAGACGTCGATAAGATGCGAAAAGCGCGAAATCAAATACAAGGATCATCACTATTATTGTAACGCCGTGTGGAAAATTCACTTCAAATTAATTCTGAATTTGAAAGCTGTTTTGTCTCGTGTTAGTTTGACGAAGAAACCTTTCCAAATTGCCATGGAGTTTACCTTTCCACAGCTGAACGCCAGCAAGACCGATGCCCTACTGGTTTGGCTTGTGCCAGTGCTCTGCACCTCTACACCACGGACGCACCGACAACCACAACAACCAAATTAATCTCCAGAGCTCCTTTCACTTTGGGAGGATGTACCAAGCCAGTCCACTCCACCTCTACCCAGTCAGGAACCTGGTCTGCTTGTTTCACCCTCAACTGTCCTTTCCGCCCCATATCCATGACCCGCATTGCCTTCCACCACCTCCGCAACATTGCCCGACTCCGCCACGACCTCTCCCCTCAGGCCGCCAAAAGCCTCAAACATGTATTTGTCACCTCAAGGCTCAACTGTGGATACTTCCACCTTGTCGGTCCCCCCAATTATTTCCTCCATTACCTCTGCAGCTCATGTCCTTTCCCGCACCAGGCTCTGTGACCCCGTCACCACCATCACCACCCTCGTCCGGCTCCACTGACTCCCCAACCCTCAGAGGATTGAATTCAAGACTTTTAAGGCCCTCCATGGCCTTGCCCCTCCTATCTCTCTGACCCTCTGACCCCCGATCAACCCTTCTCCCTCCGCTTCGTGGGCTCTAGCCATGTCTCCTGCCCGACCTGCCCTACCATTGGCAGCCAGGCTTTCAGTCTCTCAGTTCCCCACCTCCATCCCATAATCCTTTTGTCTTGCTTCCTTGCATCCTTCAAGGCCTGATGCACGACCTTCCTTTTCGACCGTACCTTCAGCCGCCCACCTACCTGTCTACCCTCCCTCATCCCAACCCTGCCCCCCCAATCCCCCATCCTCGCTCCCACCATGTTTAGATTCTGACCCCTGACTGTTTTAACATCTTGGGATATCCTCCCGACATGAAAGACGCTCTACAAATGTAATTTGGTAAAACAATAGTGATCTTTGCATTGGATATATCCTCATCACGTCGTTGAGATGCTTCAAAGCGCTTCACAGAATATGTATTTCTGTGTTTTGTGGGCGGAACGCGGCAGCCAATAGCGCACAGCAGTGTCCCACAAACACATTATTATTATTTTTTTTTTGAAGGGATTATTATCCCTGAAAAGACAATCTGCCAATCAACTAACAACCGGGTTCCTACTTACTCTAGGTAAACAAAGGCGTGTGGAGTAAGGAAACCTGCCCAACGATTCGGCCCCCGCCCAGGAATGGAACCCAGGTCCTCTAACTACGAGGCAAGTGCTCTGACCACTGAGTTACCCAGGGCTCCACTACAGGACAAGCTGAATGCCATCCCACAAGGTGCCCTCAGTGATGGTCACCGTGCCTGCCTCGGGGGGGGGGGACGACTGCACCACACTGCATTCAACACAGCGCTAATCACACCAAACTGCCTCAAAGAGTAATTACTGGTAATTACTGTCAAGTGTGGTGGCTGTTTTTTTTGTAGGCAAACTCGGCAGTCAGTGTGCACACTGACAAAGTCCCACAAAGAGGAAGAAAGTGAATGGACCAATTAATCTGGAGGATTGTTGGCCAGGACAACCGGGAGAAACTCCCTTCTTTTTTGAATAGTGTCATGGGATCTTTAACGTCCACCTGAAAAAACAAGCAGTTACTGGCATCCCATGGTCCCAGAGAGAGAGGGAGAGGCTCAGAACACAGAGAGCACTGAATACGTGTGAAAGTTTTTAATTACGTGGGACACATTGGAACAGGTTTCTCTGTAGCTGACCCTCAGTGAGTGAGTTTACTAGAGAGAGAGAGGGGGAGAGACTGTAAATAGGAGCCCAGCCATCGTGGATTGGCAGCCAGCCAGCCTGTTTATGTGTGTGAGAGAGAGAGAGAAAGAGACGCACATACACACACACATACACACATCAAGACTAAATGAGACCAACAGAGATGGGCCTCAGTACGACTTGGCACTTTGCCAAGCTGTTTTACTGGAGAGTGTAAACACAGTTACGACATCGATAAGATCTGATCCCAAACCACGTTGCTTGTTCCAATGAGCGCGTGACAACATACACAGTTTATTAATGATGGTCCTGCCATCAGATGATCTCTCATAGTAATAATAATCTCTGCATTTGATACAGTGTCTTATCACATCGTTGAGATGCCTCAAAGTGCTTCACAGAACACCTTGTAAAGGGGATTCACTGCGCATTTTGTGGGTGAAACCTGGCAGCCGATTGCACACAGCAGTGTCCCACAAACAGCCATGGATTGAGCCACCAAATTATTTTGTTTTGGAGGGATTATTGCACCCAGAAAATGATCGACAACCGGAAATGTGGTAGAGGTCAGGAGCCTGGGGCTTATCTAAACAGTGGCTCGATGCTGTGATGGGAAGACAGTGAGATTGGTTGAAGCTAAGGCCAGGACATTTGAAGATAATTTGATAAGTATAATCCTTAATCCTTGCATTTGATATAGCACTTTTTCATGTCTTCTAGATGTCTCAAAGCGCTTCACAGAATATAGCGTAAAGTGAATTGACTGTACATTTGTGAATGTAATGCGGAAGCCAATTGCGCACAGCAGTGTCCCACAAACAGTCGTGGATTGAAATGACCAATTTTTATTATTGTGTTTTTTTTTGAGGGATTATTATTAGGCGTGTGGAGTAAGGAAACTTGCCCAAGTTTTCGCCCTGATCTGCCTGGATTCGAACACGGGTGTCACGCTTGTAAGGCGAGTGCTCTAACCACTGAGGTACAGGAGCTCCAGTGAGGGATGTTGACATTGCTCACATACCAAACTCATGTCTGACCTCCAGTTCAGAGATTTTCATCCGTCTCAAAGGTGGTGAAATAGTTACAAGAGACTCTGGGCAGTCACTAGCAGTGATTACTGTCTTACAAGTAGATGCACAACTACACAGACACACACATACACATCCCAACACATGCGCGCGCACACACCAACATGCACACACTAACTTATTATAGCTGGAATTTACTGGTTTGTTGCTAAATCTTTGATCAGCAAAAGAGAGAGCAATCAAGATGAAAGAAAGAGTGAGAGAGCAAATACATGAGATTGAGACAGAGATAGAGAGAGAGAGAGAGAGGCATCACGTGAGAAAGAAAGAACATGAAAGAGAGAGAAGAGAGCAAGAGGGAGAACATGAGAGAGAATATGACAAAGAGAGAGAGAGTGAGACAACATGAGAGATAGGGAGAGAGAGAGAGAACATGAGAAAACACCACAGAGGGAGAGAGACCGAGACATTGAACAAGGGGAGAGAGAACACGAGAGGGAGTGAGAAAAGAAAGGGAGAACATGAGAGAGAGAAAGAGAGAGAGTGAGAGAGAGAGAAAACTAATGAGAAAGGAGAGAGAATACACAGAGGAGAGAGGGAGCGCCACCAGAGAGAGAGAGAGCGATAACACAGGAAGGAAAGAGAGAATATGAGAGGGAGAGGATAGAGCGAGAGAGAGAGATCAGAGAGTGAGTGAGTGAGCGAGCGAGCGAGCCTCCAGCACGTCTGTGAGCCAAGGTTTGACCTCCTGGTTGGGATGTGGCTGCTGTAAAGCGCTTGGTTGACTCAGCATCGAGAGCCCGGACAGAGCCACCCATCGATCATTTGCCGAGAGAAGGTTTCTTGGCTTCGCTCCTCTAACAACAGCGTATCAAAAACAGCTCAGCATTCCAGCGGCCACGGAATACCAGACTCTTAGATTCTGCCTTTTTTTTTGTTGGTTGATTTTTTGGGAGCAGTAAAAAGTCTACAATAATAATGATAATAATAATAATCCTTGCATTTGACTTAGCGCTTTTCACATCTTATTGACGTCTCAAAAGGAATTGACTGTGTGTTCGTGGGCGAAACGCGGCAGCCGATGGCGCACAGCAGCGGCCACACAAACAGTCGTGGACTGTAATGACCAATTTTTATGATTGCGGTTTTTTTTTGGGGGGGAGGGATTATTATTAGGCGTGTGGAGTAAGGTAACTTGTCCTTTCGTGCACTTTTTGCAAAGTTAAACCTCTCCCACCTCCCTCTCTCCTCCCCCTCCCCACCCCTACCCCAGTCTCCGGCACACAAGTAATGCATACCGAGGTGTTGAAATTCCAGGTGTTTACAAAGTCCTATTAACCCTCTCTGTTTTGTGGAGTCTTGTAGTGTATTAGCTAGAGAGTGCTGGCCTCACAAGCGAGACAACCTGGGTTCAAATCCTGGACAATGCTTTGTGATACAGACCCTGATAATAATAATCCTTGCATTAGATATAGCGCCTTTCGTGTCTCCTAGACGTCCCGAAGTGCTTCATACAATAATACTGTAAATTGAATTGACTGTATATTTGTGGGCGAAACGCGGCAGCTAATTGCGCACAGCAGTGTCTCACAAACAGTCGTGGATTGAAATGACCAATTTTATAACTGTGGCGCTTCTTGGAACGGATTATTATTAGGCGTGTGGAGTGAGGAAACTTGCCCAAGGTTCCGCCCTGACCTGCCTGGATTCGAACACAGCTTGTAAGGCGAGTGCTCCAAACCACTGAGCTCCACATTATTCTCCCGCCCTCTCCGCCCGCGGTGGGCACCGGTAACACTGGCAGGTTAGCCTGGGCTGTGAGCATAAAACTCACCCACCCCCACCCCCCTCACCCAGGCGTGGGGCTAAGCAAACAACAAGGTTTAAAAAAAACACTGTGCAGTCAGCCAACTCAGACCTGAGTTGGCAGAGGAGTGAGACCTTGCTTGCTGATTATATAAAAGCTAAAATGTGGCCCCAGTTTCTCATGAGATTCAAACAACAAACAAACAATTAAAGCACCGGTGGGCATTAGCGTGCTCAAAAACAGTCAACACAGAAGCAATTAGATAATTGATTCCTATAAACATGACATGTCCGTCAACGAGATTAGACATTGCATGGGACTTGGAGGGCACCCAAAGCCCCGGTTTGCCTGGGAAGAGAGACGATTCGCTTCCCAGAGCCCGCCACACAAACACAACATGCTCTGTCTTGAAAAGTTTGGAGAGCGCGAGAGAGAGAGACACACAGAGAGAGAGAGAGAGAGAGGGGGAGAGAGAGGGAGAGAGAGAAAAGGGGAAGTGAAATGTGGGTCAGCAAAATAATAGTAGAATCTGTGTGTTTACTGCCTGCTCAAGCGTACAAGATTGCACGCCAGTCCCCTGTGGGACTGGCGTGCAATCTCAACAAGATTTCAGGACGGTCCAAGCCACAATCGTTGGTGGAACCATTATACGGAATACTGCAAGCTCGGCTGCACTCAGAGAAAGAGTGTTTTTTTTTGGCTTTTCATTGTCAGGGTGCTTTGCATGTAATTACATTCAAGTGTAGTGACTGTATCTCCTCCCCTCCCCCCCCCCCCCCGCCCACCCCCCACACCCACACCACCCAAATTATTTTCTCTTTTAACCCAGCGAAGTCCTGCAAGCAGCCTTGAGTGTGAGAGGTCAATTCAGCTAGAGTTGGGTGGAGGGGGTGGGGGTGGGGGGCGATGATGATGGGAAGTTTTATAATTGTGCCCTCGGATCTTTAAATTTCATTGGAAGAGTGTGCTAGACTTCTCTTAGGTCAGGCATCAGTCCTGTAGCTCAGTGGTTAGAGCATTCGCCTTACAAGTGTGAGACCTGTGTTCGAATCCAGGCGGGTCAGGGCAAAACCTTGGGCAAGTTTCCTTACTCCCACATGTCTAATAATAATCCCTCCAAAAAAAAACAATAATAAAAAAAATTGGTCATTTCAGTCCACGACTATTTGTGGGACAATGCTGTGCGCAATTGGCTGCCGCATTTCGCCCACAAATGTAGTCAATTCACTTTACAGTGCAGTACTGTATATTCTGTGAAGCGCTTTGAAACATCTAGAAGACGTGAAAAGTGCCATAACAAATGCGATTATTATTATTATTATCTCTGACACTGTAAGGCTGCACCCCCTTCCTCCCCTCCCCCCAGCCCCCCCTCCCTCCTCAAGCCACTATTTTGGTGGCACCTTTGACTCTCAGCTGCAATCCTAATCTGGAGCTATCGTCATACCTCCCACACTGCGCTGTCTCTATACTCGTCTCAACGTCCTAAACCTACCTCCATTTACATTCCTTTAATGTCCCATGCCCTGTCCGCTGCACCAGACTTTCATCCATTCCCTCACATCACCGCCCTCTCCCCCACTCTCTGGAACTCCATACAACTTGCCCCTCTCCATCTCTTCCACTCTTTCAACGCAAGTTTCAAGTCAACGTAGCTCTTTGACCGTTTTTTTTGGTTATCTTGCTCCCCAAACTCTCCCATTCATCCATCACCACCCAGCAACCCCTCCAGCCTTGACAAGCGCTTTGCGGATGTCTGCCTGATGTGAAGCTGTGTAAATGTTCTCTCCGCTCACCTCCCCACTCCCTCACTAAGTGTGTTTCCTCTCTACAACAACAACAACATTACATTTATGTTGTGCCTTTCACGTCGGGAGGATGCCAGTGTTTCAGACTCGAGCCGGAGTCGGGGAGGGAAGTGGGGATGACCGATGCACGGTTGAAGAGGAGGATCTTGAGGCTAGACTTGAAGGATGCTAGGGAGGGGGCAAGGCGTAGTGAATGTGCCTGCTGATGGTGGGGTGAGTGGGTCGGGGGATGTGGAGCGGCCTGGAGCCCGCTGAGCAGAGGGAAAGGACAGGTTAGTAGGGGGGTTAGGAGATCACAGATGTGTGGTGGGGGAAGTAGGGGGGGGGCAAGGCCATGAAGGTGAGACCATTTGAAGGTATTATTAGGCATGTGGAGTAAGGAAACTTGCCCCAATTTCGTGGTATTGGGCAACGTTGCGGAAGAGAGGGAAGGCAGAGCGGGTCATGGCTTGGATGTGGGAGAGGAAAGACAATTGAGGATTGAACAAGCCCCCTAGATTCCTGACTGTCTTGGTGAGTTGGAGTGTGCAGTCATGGAGGTTGATGCTGCCAGAGCCTGATGAGTGAAGGCGCCGGCGCGAGCCAATCAAGAGGGCCTCGGTCTGTTTGACATTCACCTGTAGAAAGTTAACTCTCATCCAGGACTTGATGTCTGACAGAGAGTCTGTCAGGACACCAGTGATCCCGGAATCGACCTCTCAGCCCTTCCTCCTGCAGTTAGTTAGGACGCCTCCTGGACCATTGACAAAATTGGTCCGTGCCATTGGGCGGGCGGCCGAGTTCAACAAAAACAACTTGGATTTGCATAGCGCACCCCTCCACGCCAAATGGCGCCTCAGAGCGCTTCACTTACTAGAACACACAGTCACTACACTTCACAGTAAAAAACTTGTGAAGCACTTGGAGACGTTCTCCACCACGTGATATGGCGTTTATCAAACATTTATCAAAATTGTGGTTATTATTAATATTCAATAATGAGAAAAGGTGCGGGTGGGGTTAAATGGGAGGGTTTTCTAAAGTACTTCTCCTCTGGGTTGAGAATGACTTGTAAGACTGACCCTCGCTTCTGATCCAACAAAAAAAAATGTTAAGAAGCAGAAATCCTTTTTAAAAACTGGCCCAAACTTACTTTGTTTCGGGACGAGGATTGCTTTAAACAATGGCAGCATTAAAAAGAAAGCTTTTCTTTGTATTTACACACGCGCACGCAGAAAAAGGATGGCCCTTTAAGATTCGAAAACCGTGCAAAAAAAAATCTTGCAGAAAAACAAGTCAGTTCTGACTTGAGTCAGCCAAGATTGAGACACGTGTGTGTGTGTGTGTGTATATGAGAGAGAGAGTGGGGGAAGGGAGAGCTGGAGCGGAGGTGGGGGGAGGGGAAAGACTGGGGGAGGAGTGGCGGGGGAAGAGGGGTTAAGGAGGTGGGGGTGGTGATGTACTTTTCTCGTACATGTGTGCGTGAGAGTGTGCATTTGGTAGTGTGGGGTGGGGGTGGGGGTGGGGAGATGGCACACTCCGAATGATAAACATGTGAGAACAGAGGGGGCTCTTATTATGCCCCTGCCCACTTGCTGACTCAGGCAAGCCCCACCTGCCCCTGATCCTCCGCGGAACAGAGCAGAGCAATGGCGCTGACGAGAGCTCTAGCCCCTGTCTGATGTAAACACAGGAAGCAGCCGGGAGATGCTGCGGAGCTAGAACATTGTGTTCTCTTCAGACCATTACACAGAACGAGCTCGGCCTCAGACACGGTCACGGGCCCCCTTAGCTTAGTCTACCCTTCCCCTCCCCCATCGCTCTCCTTCCCACCCACCCCCACCCACTGCCACCACCCCAAACACACACCCACACACATTAAACTCTAAAATACCTGAAACTCAAAGGCTGCACACTCTGCTCTAACAGCTTGTAATGGTTCATTAAGTCTTTCAAAGCCCGTTTAGTAAAACTTCCCCTCTCTCCCCCACCCCCGAAACGTCCCCCACCACTCTGCTCAAACTCTAACTTCTCAAAATTGTGTTATTGCTGCCTGAGGCTCACATCTCCCCCCCCACCCACTCCCTCCACCCTCTCTGAAAAAAAATCTTTAAAGGGGAATTTAAAGAGCCATTGTATTCACAGAGTAGAGAGAGAGAGGGAGAGGCAGAAGTGAGAGAGCGCTAGGAGATGATGTATTTGGCAAACATTTTTTCTGCCCCATTTGGAAAACTAATAGAAGAGGTGGGATGTGGCTGATGTGTGTGTTTGGGGTGGAGTGGGTGGGGGGAGGTGGTGAGGTGGTGCAGGAGGTGTGGAGAGTTAAAATGCAGAGTCTTCAGGCAAGTCCAGGACAGCCCATGAAATAAATGAATGATTTGATCTGGGAGATTGTTGGCCGGGACACCGGGAGAGAAACACTCCCTTCTCTTTTCCAATTTTGGGAACTTTAACGCCTGCCTGAACAGGAAGGTGAGACCTCGGAATAGCGCCTCCTCTGAAGGACTCTTGACAGTCCAGAGCTTTCCCTCCAGCACTGTAACGGCCTAGACTGTGAGCTGAACAACAATAATAATCCTTGCATTCGATATACCGTTTTTCACGTCTTCTAGACATTTCAAAGCGCTTCACAGAATGTAAAGTGAATTGACTGTATATTTGTGGGCGAAAAGCAGCAGCCAATTTCGCACAGCAGTGTCCCCACAAACAGTCATGGATTGAAATGACCAATTTTATTATTGTGTGTTTTTTTGGGGGGAGGGATTATTATTAGGCGTGTGTGTGTGTGGAGTAAGGAAACTTGCCCAAGGTTTCGCCCTGACCTGCCTGGATTCGAACACAGGTCTCACGCTTGTAAGGCGAATGCTCTAACCCCTGAGCTGCAGGAGCTCCAGTCTCCCAAACGAGGCTCGAAATCCAGGACTGTGTGACTCGGAGGCGAGAGCGACAGCGCCCGGCTGACAGCTGAAGCACTCGGTTCCAGTATTTCCTTCCTCACCAAGTTCCTCGGCCCTCCTCCTCATTGTGGAGTCCTGTAGTGTATTAGTCAGAGCATTCGCCTCGCGAGCGAGAGGACCCGTGTCCGATTTCCCGGGCAGGGCGAGACCTTTAGGCAAGTTTCCTTCCTCCGCGCACATACACTCCTCTGTTTACCCAGCGGTAAAGTAGGAACCTGGTCGTTAATCGATTGGCGGATTGCTTTTGGTAATATTAATCCTCAATATCAAATGCGAGGATTATTATTAATATTATTATCACCATCTCTCATCGCACTCTATTTATATGACACCAGGTGGTTGGAAATGAATTACAGCGAGAGCCAGTGAGTGTACTTTGTGGCACGATCAGAGGTTTTTCTCTCTCTCTCTCTCTCTCTGCTATTGAGTCCCAATCAGATCGCAGTACGAAGCAGGCCTATTTATTGTGAGGTACGGTGCTCTGCGTATCTGTAAGTACAACATGAAAGGCCACAAAATACAACTTCCTGCCCACCGAGGGAACTGTGTGTTCTTGGTGTGAAACCACTTCCTTCGCTGCACAGGTCCTGCGCATACCCAAGCCAAGGCACCATCTGCTCAGCGAAAGCTTGGCGGAACTCAGTCCATCTCCCCGTCTCACAAACAAACTTAAAAATCAACACCCCCCCCCCACCCCCGGTTTGGCAATGAATGGGTGCCAACAAGCCAATTATTGCTGTGAGTCTGCACTCTGCTTTTCCCCTCCCTCTATTCTCGGCTACCCCCACCCCCTCTCCTCTCCACCCACCACCAATAAAAAGCAATTAGCTGCCATGTCTTCACCCACAAAATATACAGTCGATTCATTTCACAGTATAATCCTGTGAAGCGCTTGGAGACATCTCGAAGGTGCTAAATCAAATGCAGGGATCATAATGTGAAAATCAGGCCTCCTTCAATTCTCGCCTCAAGACTCTTCTCTTCAATGGACCCATCGGCAACACCTAATCCCCCACTTCCCTCCCCCCATCTGTCCTCAGCTTGGGTCTGAAGCAGTGACCGTCCAGCCCCTTGGTACTCCTGATACAGAGAACTCCTGACTTGAAAGGAGCTATACAAGTGTAATTTTGTTGTTGTTGAGGATGGCTGTTTATGGATATGTTTTGGGCAGCCGGGGGTGTTTGAAACACATGGAAACCCGTCGCCATGACCAGCCGAGTGTCTGACACACGCAGAAACCCATCGCCGTTGCCTAAGAGTTTCCAAATCAAACTGGGAATTCCATGCAACCCACCTACAAATGAAAATTCGAGAGATAGATTGTCGGAATGGAATGCGCTCTCTCTGTCTCTCTCTCCCTGGAGGGACACATCATGCTTACCTAATTCTGAAAAGTGTTAGACGCAGGTTGGCAAGAGCTAAGGCTTGGGGGAACATATAAGAATATAAGAATTAGGAGTAGGCCATTCAGCCCCTCGAGCCTGCCCCGCCATTCAATAAGATCATGGCTGATCTTCTAACCTAACTCCATCTGCCCACCTTATCCTCATATCCCTTTATCCATAAGAAATCTATCAATCTCAGTCTTGAATATGCTCAAGCATTGAGCATCGACTGCCTTTTGGGGATAGAGAATTCCATAAATTCACGACTGTCATGATGAGCCGATATCGCCCATTGCTGTGACCGGCAGGGTGACCGACACAAGTGGAAACCATTCAATGAATAGACCTGGTGTCCTACACGCAAAAACCCGTCACTGCGATTGGGAGCAGCAAAACTAGTCCAATAGTCCCACATATATACACCTGGAAATTTCCCCGTATGTGGAATGGAATGCACACTCTCTCTCTCTGTCTCTCACTTCCTGGATGGTCATACCCTACTTACCCAATCCTGGAGAGTGCTAATAATAATAATAATAATCCTTGATTTTGATATAGAGCTTTTCCCATCTCATCAACGTCTCAAAGCGCTTCACAGAATATACTGTAAAGTGAATTGACTGTATATTTGTGGGTGAAATGCAGCTGCCAATTGCGCAGTGCCACAAACAGCCATGGATTGAAATGACCAATTTTTATTTTATTATTCGCCCTGACCTGCCTGGATTCAAACACAGGTCTCACGCTCTAACCTCTGAGTTACAGGAGTGACGGTTGCAACAGCCAAGACTTGGGGACCCCAGAGTTTGAGTTCAGGTAACATTGAGAGTTAAGAGCACGTAATGTGGGAGAAGCGGGAGGGAGGTGGGGGCGGCAGTGGGAAGGGGGCAAAAGAGGGTTATGGAAGTACGAAGATGGAGTGCTGACACATTCCTGGCCAGAGAGAAGGTAAAAATTAAGTAACAAGTCTTATGCAGATATTCTGGCGGTGGGGGGGGAAGGGGAAATGGCCAAAGGCAGGCACAATGACAAGAACAAATTGCATTTATATAACAACTTGGAGGATGAAAGAATGGTTTTAATAGCAGGGAAGGAGGGAGAGAGGGGGATCCCAAATGCTTGTTGCTCGTAACCGCTCATACCCTTTCTCCGCATCAGACATGAATCTAACAGAGAGAGAGGGAGGGAGGGAAGGAGAAAGAGAGAAAGGGAGGGGGGAGGGGGGGGGGGGGGGGAGAGAGAGAGAGAGAGGGGGTGGGGGGAGGGAGGGGGGGGGGGTGAGAGAGAGAGAGAGAAAGAGACAGAGAGAAGCTGCCCTGTGTGTGAGAGCCTTTGGAGTACAGCAGCTGTATGCAAGGAGTCAAGTAAATAAATTGGGTTTCCAGCTCAAAATTACTATCAGTGAAGCAAATATCAGGGAGTGTTGACGAGACGTGAATCGTCTTGTTAGGCCGGTGATGACAGACGGTTCTTACTCTCCCGCTAGATTTCTAGGAATCTCAGACCACTGGCAACAAACCCAAATTAACGCAGCCCTTACTCAGCAGCTCTGCGAACACAGTGCCTCAGGTCAGTGTGTTAACAGTAACTCTAGTTACCTTAGGCCAAAAGAGATGCCTTCAGGCCCCAGGCCAGGACGAAGACATACACCTAATAGAGGAGAGGAGAAGGCGGGAGGTGGCAGTGGGAGTGTAGGTACACACATCTATTGACCAGCTAAGAGCCTGCAAAAATGCAGTCACTACACTACTGTTATCAAATACAAGGACCATTATTATTTGACAGTACTTTGACACGCTTTCATATTAAAAGGCATGGATTCACCCACAAAACATAGTCGATTCGCTTTACAGTATATTCTGTGAAGTGTCTTGAGACGTCTCAAGGACGTGATAAGGTGCTCTATCAAATGCAAGGATTATTATTGCTATTGTTATCCTAGCCACAGTCCGCTGCTCTTTCCCTCTAACATGATAGATGTGAAGCTGACACAGAACGTGCTCTATTTGTGATCTTTAGGTATGTGGATCGGTGTTATTCAAGAAGGAGAAGGAGCAGGAAGGGGTTAACGGACAAGCGACAAGCTATGAGCAGCTCTCTCACTCTTCCACCACCCCCCCTCCTCTCACGTCACCTTCCCCCCCCACCCCCCCACCCCCCACACACACACACACTCAGTGTTAATGGGACAGAATGGAGCCCGACAGTGAAACTCAAATTAAAATCCTTTGCAGGGGGTTGAAACGAAGAGGAACGTGGAACAAAGTGGACGAAGGAAGGTGAAGAATTCACCGGCTCCCAAATCCCATTGACCGGGGTCAGTCCGTGTCGTCAGGGCTGACTGTGAAAGGCATCTTCTGCTGTCTGAGCTGGTTTTCAGAGCAGTAATGTTGATTAGAAAACACTGACGCCAAAGTCCTAAATGATTCCATGTGTGCACTGAACACTGATAGGCAGGCGGATGGGCAGGCTGGTGGGTGGGTGGGCAGGTGGGTAGGCAGGCTGCTGCCCTCCCAGTAACAGCTGTTAGGGAACGCTTGCCTACGCGCAGCGTAATGTGCCCATGTGTTTAGACAATGTGATTCGTTGGGCAAGTTTCCTTCCTTCACACGTTGACCAGAGTGAGTAGGAACCCAGCTATTGGTGGGTTGGCTGATGGCTTTTTACATGAAGGGGAATTTTTGCCCGGTCACCGGGCGTGAAACTCCCTCCTGCGTTGTTTCCCGTAAGGTCACGGGATTGTTCCCGTCAAGCCGAGCCAGGACTTCGGTTGGGGTCTGACCGCGCTGAACGAAGGCAACTCCGACACAACATTGTTCCCCCTCTATCCACCCCCACCGCTCCCCCACCACCCCATTCACCCCACCCCTCTCCCCCGCTCCCCCCACCCCCACTCCCTCCATCCCACTCCCCGTTCCCCCCACCCCATTCACTGCACTGGAACATCAGCCTGGGTTCCATGCGCCAACCAGGTAGACATCGCCAACCACGTCTACCAGGCAGACAGACTGTGACTGGCTGCAGAAAGACAGCAAAGCAGGAGACGCCAGTAGTTGTTAGCCAGATAAACGGCTATTAAACAGTTAATAAGCGCTTCTTTAAGCCAATCCAACATTAAGACGAATGGGGATTGTGTGTGTGTGTTGGGGGGGGGGGGGGGGGGGGGGGGGGGGGGGGGGGGGGGGGGGGGGGGGCTGGGGGGGTGGGGGGGGGGGGGTGGAGATTGAGTGCGGCCAAAATCCCTAGTTCAGCAAAAACCTGATTAAAATTCTTTCACTTTGACTCTGATTGAAGTTTTTTGCACACTCGGCTCGAGAACAGCACAAACAGCCTGTGGGTTTTTAGCTCCGCACGTACAGCTGCCCCCCCCCCCCCCCACCACCATCCCTTCTCCTTACTCCTTCCCCCCCCCCCCCCACCCCCACCACCAACCCCTCCCCTCCCACACCACAACATCAACCGCCCCTCCCCAGTCACCACTGTCCATCAAAACACTGCCTCGGGATAGCAGGAATAACACACACTCCCTCCCTCCCTCCCTTCCTCTCTCTCCCTCCGGACAACTCTCTAGCCAAAAAGAACCTTGGAGCGCAGTGCTTGGGAATATTGTTAAACAGCAGGAAGAATGCAGGGCCTGTCAGTCGGTCAGGGAGACCTGCGGACTCCGAGGTTGCCTGACTGTATTTTTTCAATAAAGGGAATTATTCTGCCATGTCCCCTCTGTTGCAGGTGGGGGGTGGGGGGGGGGGAGGGCAGGGCTTTGCAATATCGTAGGCCTCTGGATAAGACACTGTACCAAGGTCCTGTCCATCCATGCCGTTCAATTGGATGTTAAAGATCCTGTGGTGCTACTTAATAAGAATAATAATAATCCTTCATTTGATACAGCGCTTTTCACATCTTATCAACGTCTCAACGCGCTTCTTAGAATACACTGTAAAGTGGAATTGACTGTATATTTGTGGGCGAACGCGGCAGCCAATTGCGCACAGCAGTGTCCCCACAAACAGTCGTGGATTGAAATGACCAATTTTTTATTATTGTGGGTTTTTTGGACGGATTATTATTAGGTGTGTGGAGTAAGGAAACTTGCCCAAGGTTTCGTCCTGATCTGCCTAGATTCGAACACAGATCTCATGCTTGTAAGACGAGTGATCTAACACATTGGTGTTTGGGCTTCTTCAATTTGGGGTGAGGTTGCCATGCTCAAAATACGGCAGTCAATACAGTTTCACAGCAAACCCGTGAAGCGCTTGAGACTTCCTCCTGGCGTGAAAGCATCAAATGTAAGAATCACTACGCTTATCATAATTAAGATTTATTCGCAAACCTCCACATTATTCTAAATGCTAATAATAATAACATTCGATGCATTCGATACAGCACCTTTTCACGTCTTCTAGACTTCTCAAACCAGAATATAATGCAAAGTGAATTGACTGTATATATGTGGGCGAAACGCAGCAGCCAATTGCGCACAGCAGTGTCCCACAAACAGTCGTGAATTGAGAGATCAAATTAGTATTGTTTTTTTGAGGGAGCTGTTAAGGCATGTGGAGTAAGGAAACTTGGCCAAAAGTTTCACCGTGCCTGGAATCAAATCTCCGGTCTCTCGCTTGCAAGGCGAGTGCTCTAATCACTGAGCTACAGAACTCCACAAAAGGCAATGGTCACCAGGATAAATGGCAGGAGTAATCTCAGGTCTTTGATGTTCACAAGTATTATATATAT